>CM038792.1:59655093-59775095 GCA_021764765.1 Vicia sativa
CGACAACCCACTTCGACATCGCTAGTGATCTTCCCAACCGCATCATGGCTCAAGAATTGAAGACCTAAGACGCTATACCAACCTTAGTCGAGTAATTGCTTCGTTTGTTTTCGCTTTTCGTATTTTTATGTTTTCAACAATAAACTTTGAAAGCTTTCAGTGCCTGCCCGGGCATCATGGCTCGCTTAAGTAGGGTTATTATCTCGTTGTTTGCGTATTTTCATTCAATAAATTGTTGGACTTTGGCATTCAATTGTTTGTTTTCTTCTTTACTTTATCACCCTTCAAAAAGCTATGTGTTTTACACACCCACGTGATATAATCGCAATCACTCGAATCTGCTAATGGGTCAGCTATTGCTAAAGCAATATGACTTCGATAATCCGATCTACCAAGCCAAGACGAAGTGAGGAAGATTGTAGCGCTGAGAGAACTTGTCGATCAAGCATGCAAGCAAGAGTTGAGTTATACAAAATTATATACCCAAGAAGAGCAAGTCGAGGTTGGAATTGGCACCGACGAAGATGTAAAAGAGATCAAGATAGAGCGGTCTTGAGAACAAAGTTAAAGAAAGGTTGTTCAGATGCTACGAGACTATATTGAGGTTTTTGCTTGGTCATACGAAGATGCCGGGTTTAGACATTGATATCAGGGTACAACCGATTGTCAACAAAAGAAGGTTTTCTCCCTGAAATGTAAGGTCTGTCAGACGGTCCCGAGATGTCGAGAAGATCAAAGTCGAGGTTATGAAGGCTCAACGCGTTTCTTTAGCTGCACCCTATCCCCAAAGGTCATAATGGAAATTGCGTTCAAGAAGGATGGTAAGGTACTGAACGTGTGTGGATTACGAGATCCGAACAAAGCGAGTCCGAAAGACGATTTCCCACCTCATATTGATGTTCTGTTGACAACACCGCCAAGATAAGGTTTTCTCCTTCATGGATGGTTTCTCCTATTAACTGATCAAAATGGCTCCTCACGAGAAGACTACTTTGTTACACAAAGGGGTACTTTCTCACAAGGTTACTGCTCGACCGAAGAACGCAGCGCCTACTTATCAGTCTATGGTGACATTGTTTCATGACATGATTCATCACGAGATAGGGTCTACGTCGACACATGATAGCTCGATCACGCATCAAGAAGAACATCTCGATCATTTGCGTAAACTATTTGATGATCAAGAAGTACAATCGAGACTTAATCCTAACAAGTGCACCGAGTCGATCCTGAAACTCCTAGGGTTTGTTGTCTGGTAAAGGTATTGAGGTTGACCTCGAAGGTTAAAGCTATTCAAGAGATGCCAGCCCCCGCACCGAGAAAGGAAGTCGAGGTTTCGGGCCGATTGAACTACATTGCCGTATTCATTGCACACTTAATCGCCATCAGAGCCAATCTTCAAGTTACTAAAGAAAGATCTAGTTGGAATGGAATGACGATTGCCGCATCGCCGACAAAATCAAGGAGTACCTGCTGTAATCCTCCCAACTCGCCAAAGGAAGACCTCTTATCATGTACTTGATGTTAGAGAACTCAATAAAGGTGGTGGGGCAACATGACGAGTCTGGTCGAAAAGAGCATGCAATATACTACCTAGCAAAAGTTTACCGATCGGAAACAAGATACTACAATGAGAAAACTTGCAACGCTTTTGGCTTTGGGTCGCCGACTAAGATGTATGTCGACTCACACTACCTTGTTGATTTCAAGATGGATCCGATAAAATACATATTTGAGAAACCATTTCTCCGGAAGAATAGCAAGATGGCAAATGATCTTGACCAATATGACATCCAAGACACTTTTAAAGCGATCAAAGGAAGTGTAGTAGCCGATCATTTGGCCTATCAAGCCGTAGATGACTATCGCCTATGCGCTCAATTTCCAGATGAAGATGTTCTACTAGTTACGATTGCGAAGAACTGTGCCCGCATTAAGGACCCAACAAGGATCCGATGGACTATGGTCTTTGATGGAGCCTCAAACGCACTTGGCAATGGCATGGCGCCATCATTACATCCCCTACAAAGTGACATACTTTCACCGCCAGATTATGTTTTAGTTGCACAAACAACATGGTCAATATGACGGTTGCATCATGGGTATCAAAGTCGCTATCGACTTAAGAATCAAGTTCTTGCAAGTGTATGGAGACTCACTTTAGTGATCACCGATAAAAGGCGAGGGATACTACATCCGAATCTCATTCCATATCGAGAGCATGTTTCAAGTTTGATCCCTACTAAGAGATCACTTTCAATCACATTCCACGAGAAGAGAATCACAGCGACGCATTAGCTACTATGTCGCCTATGTTCAGGTCAGATGGGACAACGAGGCTCCCATCATCATCATCGAGAGGTTCGACGAACCAAATTATTGTTGTGAGCTTGACGTAAGAGAAACCTTGGTACTACGACGTGAAGAGGTATCTCGAGACTCGTGAATATCCCATAGGCATCCTAATGATAAGAAGTTCATGAGAAGATTTGCTTCCAAATTCTTCCTCAAAGAACGACATCTTATACAAGCAACTACACGACTTGTGCTTACTCACTGTGTAGACCGAAAACAAAGAATACGCATCATGGAAGAGTTACACAAAGGCTTATTTGGTACCCACTCCAAAGGACACACCATGGCTAAGAAGATTTTGAGAACAAAGTTACTATTGGTCCACCATGGAAGCCGATTGTCACCGCTATGCTCGATCTTGTCAATGTGCGATTTATGTGCAAAGTACACTCTCCTACCTCCGAATGTTCTAATCTCCTTGGCCTTGCAATGTGGGCATTGACGATTGGAGAAATCAAGCCCACATTGCTCCAATGGACATCGTTTCATCCTGGCAATAGATTATTTACCGTGGCAAATAGTTCGCAGATGATCCGTTACCAAGAATGTTGGGCTCGATTCATCAAACATAATCTTATCCGCCTATGGCACTCCCGAAAGGATTATCACGCATAACGGTTCCAATCTCAACAATAAGATGATCACCGAACTCGCACGCTAGTCAAGATCAAGCATCACAATTTTCTCCATCGGCCTAAGATGAATGGCGCAGTGGAAGCCGCCAACAAGAACATTAAGAAGATTATACGTAAGATGATGTGACTTACAAAGATTGGCACGAGATGTTACCATTTGCTCTTCATGGTTATCGCACCACAAGACGGACATCAACAGGGCAACCCCTTCTCTCTCATTTTTACGGAAGCCGCCTTACCCATCGAGGTTCGAGACACTCAACCGTAGTCCTCCAAGAGGCGCAGTTAGGCGAAGACGATCGTCTTCATTTCTTGACCGTATTAACTTGATTGATGAGAACGACTTCTCATCCATCCGCCATGGATGATTTATCGTAAACGAATGATTCGAGCATTTAACAAGAAGGTCAACCGAGTCTACCAAGTCGGTGATCTAGTAGTCAAGCGATCATTCTTCCACAAGGTGATCCTGTGGGCAAATGGACTCCCACCCTATGAGGGACCATTTGTAGTCAAGAGATTTTCCTACGAGCTATGATACTTAGCACCATGGATGGTGAAGACTTCCCACACCCCGTGAACCAGACATAGTCAAAAAATACTACGTGATAACGAGACCGCTAGTCGATTTAACCTAGGCAAAAATAGAGTATCCTCATGAACCAAAAGGTTCTAAAATTAAGGATAAAACATGTACACCCGCAAGTCGAAACCCGAAGGCGGCTTTGGGCAAAAAGGGTATCCCTAGACCGAAACCCAAGGGCTGGTCTAGGCAAAAGTTGGGGATTTCGCATTTACTATGTCTCTTCCGCATCACCGCTCTGCACTACTATCAAGATTCAAGATTCAAATGGCGAAGATCAATTCACTCACTTTCTACCGACAGCAAGAGAGATGAGATAGTCGAAATATATGAGTACTAGCATAGTTGAACTTAACGAGATTGTTTCAGACAGCTTTTACCTTCTTGTGTACAAACCACTTGGCCATACGCCACCTTCAAATAACATGCCTTCTTTCTTTACAATTTCTGTTGTTATTTGCAATAAGTCCAACATTTGTTTTGAATGACTATACGATTTGACAATAAAATCTAATCACAAACATTTAAAAGTGAACATACAAAAGTACTACTATGTGTTCCAGAATCGATGACGCATTTAAAGTCACCAACAGTTCTCAGCACAAAGGTGTCACCACAACACACCTTCCCCAACTAGCATATATGTTAATCCACCAAAGTGATTCCACTCAACCGAGCACCACACCTGCCTCCAAGCAGAACACTTCATCCCCATGGATATTTCTCGGCCCTCCTCTTCTCCCTTAGCCAGAGATCCGGACTAAACTTGGTCGATAGTGCACTGAGGAAGCATACACCTTTATTCCCCACCGAGATTACAACGGACTTCACTTTCTAGCCTTGCCTCTCAACAACCATCAAATGCTCTCCAGCAAGATCACACTCAATCCCTAGAGCGCCCCAATTCCCTCAAAGAGTCTATGCACAAGGTCCTCACCATCGCCTCCCGCATTCTCTCCAGGTCTTTGAGATCTCCAACGGGCTTCAAATCTCACCTTCCTCAATATCTAGGCCCAAGACTGGTCGATAGTGCATCGAGGAATCCAGATATCTTTCTTCTTTCAAAATGGGTTCTCACTCACTCATTTCCCCACAGAGTCGAAATCTTCAAATGTAATATCCGCATCTTCTTCAAGATGGATATGTTTTGAAATACCACAACATCTATCATTCATACATTTCTCATAAAGTCATAATTCATGCATATGTCATTCATATACACATCGTCATGCATCATTTTGCATAAACTAACAATATTCTATCAAAGTTTCTTGTTTTCTCCAAAACAGTAATGTCACCCCCCGACGCAAACAGTCCAGATTAAGCCCCGAACCGACGGGAAAACTATTCAAAGACCGCCCTTGTTGTCCTCCGACGACTGGTCCAGATTAAGCCCCGAACCGACGGAAAACTATCCAAGACTTCCTCCGTTATCCTCCGAAAACAGCAATGGATCAACCCGATGCACAAGGAAGCTATCCACATTTTGCCAACTACAATCTCCCGTAGTAATCAAGACGTAAGATTTATTCTCGGTTATCTATCAAAAGAACTACGTAGTTCAACAGACACTCGCCTTGATGGCATCTTAAGCCCATCTCCGACTACTTATCAACAAAGCTTCACTTCGTGATATATGGTTAAAAATCAATACAAACCAATAACTTCATTCAAGTGAACACTAAGTCTAACGTACGACTCCCTTCAGATGGCATCTTAAGCCCATCTCATTTCACTCCAAGAACATCTACGTAGTCTAACATACGACCACTCCCCCAAAGATCGCCTTTCCAGATGGCATCTTAAGCCCATCTCCGCCGCCTCCTATTAACAACCTCGAGTCTAGCTGCATTTCCACTGCTCCCAAACAAGTTCCAACTTCTCCAAATGGCATCCGTAGCCCATTCCCGCATCATCCATCAACAGCGAGTGCAAATTTTTGGTGTATTTGTTCAATCATCTTCTACCTCCGTGTCACAAAGACAAGCGTGTCAATCTAACCCTCCAAGACAAGAAGATTGAATGCAAGGGCCACATACCCCAAAATTTGCCCTCCTACTTCAAGAGATTTCATCCATACTCAAGGATTCCTCAAGAGTGATCGGACAAACTCTCTCCTGACAATCAACCCAAACTAGGGTTTGGTATCTCTGTCAAGATGGATTTCAACATCTCCAATGGCCTTCATGCCTCCTCATATGCTTCAAAGATTCTCCATGTCAAGTTTCAAGCTTCACAAGTCAAGTTTCCTCGACAATTGCTCGATGGTGAAAATCAGTGTATTGGACAAAAGTCAATCATGGTCAACATACAACAAACTTCATGATTTTTGGTCAACATCCTCATTTTGAAGTTACATTCATCATTTGATCAAGGGTTGATCATGATTCATCAAGAAAACTCAAGATTTGCTCAAAAGTCAAACTTTCTAAATTAGGGTTTCTAGATGAAAAGTCAACCGAACTTTGACCGATCATAACTTTCATACTTTCTCGTAAAATTTTCCACCACCTCTTGTTTTGAAGGAAATTCAATTCTCTACAACTTCATGTCTCACAAGAATGTCCAAAAATGCTTCATTTGAGAGGTATAGCTCAAAACATTATGTGTCATTTTCAAAGTCAACAAAAGTCAACTTTTGTTTTGAAGATATATTGAGCATGGTAACTCCAATTGAGATGAGACCAAAGACATTGGTTAGAGGACTCTTAGAGCTTCCAAAAGTCCAAGAACTCAAAAATGTGGAAAATTGAGCAAGATACACTATTCAAGTGGGCAATTTTGGACAATCATACAAAAGGACATTTTGGTCAAAATGCAAAATTTTCCAATGGGCCTATAATCTTGATCCAAACTTGTTCATGACAATATTTTTGACCCATAAATGTTCATATGGCAATTTTCTATTTTATTGATTTTATTTTGAATTTTAGAACATTTAATTCAAAATTAAATTATATAAAATATGAAAATCATATTTTTCAAAAAGGTCGATTTTATATCTTTAATGTCCAAGAAAGCCCAAGATACTTCCAAATTGCTGCTGATCATGATTGAAGGAGAAAATCAAATTTCTTTCAAAAATTTGATTTTTATTTGAAAAATATTGAATGCTCCAAATCAAATCTTTTCCATTCTTTTCCTCCAATCCTCTATAAATACCAAGATCATAGCCCAACACAAGGAGAAACCCAGCTCACAAACCCTAACTCTTGCAAATTTTTCAAGAATTTTGAAAATCAATTTAAATTACCCACTTCCACCATCCAAACTGCTCAGGGTATGGAGTAAGAATACATCATCAATCGGATCGTAAGTTTAATCGTACATATACATGCACATACATTCCAAATTTTCTTGATTTTGCATTTTATTAACCCGCGTTTAATCCATCTAATGTTTTAATGTGTTTCATGAGGTTCTCGTGGTGATCCGGGCAATCGCTCATAAGTTTGAACGCCGTAATCGCATAGCCATGCTGGGTTAAACTTGAGAAGCTCGAACCGGCCAGGCTGTGCCTATTCAGCCAAAACGATGCACCATTGAATTTAATGCCGAAATAGGGATAGGATCTTTGCTTTGAAATTTCGTGTTTTGCGTTTGAAAACGCGGGCCACCGGAAGACGACTCGAGCCCGGCTCCCAAGGTACCGACCGTGACCGATTTAGGAAGCGTGGCAATTGCG
Organism: Vicia sativa; assembly: GCA_021764765.1. Taxonomy (NCBI): domain Eukaryota; kingdom Viridiplantae; phylum Streptophyta; class Magnoliopsida; order Fabales; family Fabaceae; genus Vicia; species Vicia sativa. The sequence goes on from CM038792.1 coordinate 59,662,352, forward strand.
ATGCTCGACCATTCAAACAAATAATCACCGCTGCGTCGACGATTTTGATTTTCAACATCCAGACGCGTCATCGCTATGTGTCATCAATTCCACCAAAACACCAAGTGTCACATGGCCTAGTGGTTAAGGCATTCACTGTTGGTAGATGCTTCATGGTCTCCAGTCAACCCCTCCTTGGAGGCCGGTTTCTTTTTTCAAAACTTGCATATTTTCTATATTTTCATTTAATTTATTTAATATTTTATTCAATTTTAATTTCTTCATATTTTTATTCTCATTAAAAATTATTAAAAAATATTTTTTTTTGCATTATTTTCATAAAAACTTTATTTAATTTAATAAATTAAAAATATATTTTTGCATGCATATTTATTTTTATTTATAATTTAGCATTTAAATCATTATAAATTGCATTTTAATTATTAAATCTTTTTCAAAAATCCCAAAAATTATTTTAGCTTATTTATCTTATTTCCAGATGTATTAATTTTTCATATAAAAATGCATTTTTCTAACATTTTTCTCTTATTCGATTTCATATCATTTTCCGATTTTCATTTTCACAGTGATCATCTGCATTTATTCTTCCGCTTTTATTTTTATTTTTCAATAATGTAATTGTTCATGGGATGTAATAGTTTAATTAGGACTTTTATTTTCCGTGATTTAAATTATGTATCCGCCCCAAAGCCATGTAATAGCGTAGGTTTATCTTCCGCACCTTTACATTTCCGCATTTTTCCGCATTTCTTTTCCGCACCTTATCAATTGCTAGTAATTAGGCGTATGGCAAGATATAATTGAACATAGCTCACACTAATCTTCAAGATAAAATATCTCGATCAACACACTTCTTCACACACGCACCCCTTAGGTAATTCTCGTTGCCTTCGATTTCAAATGGTCATGTCCCTCGAACGTAGAGGTATTCTAGCACCTGTTTTCCAAACAAATCATCATAGTCCCTTCGATACAAAGATCATAAGACCCACGATGTCGCCTCCGAATACATGATCTTGACCTCGATTGTCGCTACGAAAATGATGATAGTCCCTTCGAATGTGCTAGGATACTTCCTACAAGTTGCCTTCTATGACCATCCGATGTCCCTTCGAATGTCCCGCTTACATCCAACGAATGGAGCTACTACTAACTAATGGTATGGCTAGCTATTCTAAAGGAATGTAAGTACAAAAACGACCAATTCGAGTGGGTAATAAGTCTCTTAGTTGCTTGCTCATCAAATGCTTTTCACACCACACACTTTTTCAAAGTTCAAATTTTTCAAAACAAAACATTTCCGAACACTTTGTATACACCCTACATGAGTCATTACAAAGTCAAAGCGAAATGCCTTTTCAAAACATTTTTGTCAAACACACAGAAAGCAATTTTAAAGTGATCTAAGAGCAACTAAGAGCCCGTAGAATAACTGGATGGAAAGGTGCTAATACCTTCCCTTTTCATAACCATTCTCCCGAACTCAGAATCTAACGAAGGTCTTTTTCTGTTACTTTTACCTTCCCTTAATTGATAAAATAAAAGTCGGTGGCGACTCTTGCTATCCGCACATTTGATACAAAAATCCTAAAAGTCTCACTTTATTACGTAATGGCGATCATTGGGGACCACCCTAAAAGAGAGAATTGCCTTTAGGGATTTCTAGATAACTTTTATTGCTTTTTGTTTGACTTGTATGCTTTATCTTTAAGGGTTGCTTGGGTATTATATTGTGGGGATCCTACACCGGATCCGGTTTCTTTTAGGTAAGTAGCATTAGATCATCGCGACCGCTAGACGTGATAACTACACGGTCAACATGATGGCTACGTTAGCGTGACACTTTGGTTGTCCCGATACTCTTCATTCCCAAGTTGAAGATAGTATTTGGCTTCTGGTGGTCATCATCAAGCGCTAACTAAACTTTTAGAACCTTAATTGACCCATCTTGGCCATTAGAAGGTAGTGAGATGGCCGGCTTTGGTGTAGACCGAGGTTGGTTGATACTGATGCTACGCTCATTGAGATTAGACTTTTGGGACATTTTTGATCGACCACTTGGCGTCGTATTGAAATAAGCGCCTACGAAAGATCGTGATATGAGATTCCTAGAACCCATTACTATTATAGGACAGGATGAACCAACTCAAACTTTTGTGGGTAATCACCTATACCTCATGCAAGCCTTAACCCTAGGCTCATTGTGTGAATTGTTTGTGTGTGCTAAACATGACATCATGACATCATTTGCATTGCATATCATTTCTAACTATTTCAAGGACCTAGGGATTTATCTTTGCCTGCTTTTGTAGGGATTATGGCTTCTAGAAAGACTATCCGAATCAACTTCATGGGTATCCCTCTCAACTCAAAGAATTGGTTTCAAATTCCACCATGCTCGCTTCATCAAAAGACATGGTTATCTACTTGATTTGGTTATCTCCGGTTTTGAAGAAGATATGATGCATGTCCTATTCCATTCTTTGATCCGAAACACCATTGCTTTACATTTCAGATTATCAGTTGGTTCCTACCTTGAAGAGTTCTCTAAGCTACTTGGGATACCTATTCTTGACCAAATGCCATTCACCGTTTGAAAAGGTTCCTAAGTTCAAGACATCGCATCCGCCTTTACAGCTTTCGACATTGAAGCCAATTGGGAAACTAGAAGTGGGTTAAGGGTTTACTTTCCAAGTTTCTAATTAAGCCCGAGAATTCCTCAAAGTTATGAGTTTCCATGCATTTGAAAACATTGTGGCCTTGCTAATTTATGGTTTGGTTCTATTTCCTAACTCGGATCAATTCATCAATGCCATCAAGTTGTTCCTTACCCGCAATCCAAAGGCTACTTTACTGGAGACATCCTACATTCTCTCCACACTCATTACTAAGAGACAAGGAACTCTCATGTGTTGTGTCCTGTTACTTCGGTGGTTTATTTCGCACCTTCCTCCATCAGTTTGAAGAATGAACAAAGGTTGAGATGGTCTCAAAGATTGATGTCACTCTCTCATTCAGATATCCGTTGGAATCTTTTCTCTCAAAAGGACTTCACATTCATTGAGCGTTGTGGAGAATTCCCTAATGTACCACTACTTGGTATAAGGGAGGTATTACTTACAACCCTTCTTTAGCTCTACCAGTTTGGTTTTGCTCAAGAGATGGTCCACATGATATGCTTCTCCAAGATATTGTGTTCGATTACAATCACGATCTCCGCATTACCGACGAAGGTTTATACATGGGGCATGGTAAAGAAGACTGATACCAAGACTTTGGGGCCCGAACTCCATTCCTTGGGAACCTTACCTCAAATGGGTGCGAGCTCGAGCTCAAAACCTCATGATGCCATTCACTGCTTTACCGGAATTATGGAACCTGCTATGGTGACGTACTTATCTTTGTCTCCATCCCGACATGCCTACGATTTTGAAGACTGAAGAGATCCTGGATTCATTTAAAGAAGAGAGGGATACCTTTGAAGCTCTGCTATGCAAGTGAGAAGAAAGTGCTAGAGTTGACCAAGCTACTTCACGAGGAGCGAAACATCAACGCTACATCGGCACCAAGAGGAAGGCCCATGGGAGACTTAGAGCTTTAGGATGTTTTTGTTTTCTTTTATTATTTGAACTATCCTTGTACTTAAAAAGAAAAAAGAATAATGAAAAGTACTAATAAATGTTTGTTCATTGCTTGTTTAACAAATTTAAATCTCTAAGGTCCTTGAAAACATTGCATTGCATTCGCATAAACATTGCATAGCATAGCATAACATTGCATCACAGTACATTGAGATTGGTTTTCTCATTTGCTCGCTATTTATTTTAGCAATGGCTCTTGAACAGATCACAAAGATCTTCTCGAATGCCTGGCCAAGAGATGTTTACCAGCTTGGTCCAAGGCCAAGAGGATTTGAAGAAGCTCATCAACAGAAAGAAGAAGGTTGTTGGTCTCCTCAACATGGGCAGACGCTACAAAGGTGGTCCTAAGGTGGTCAGCCGTATTGAGCTCTCAGAAGGAAGTTTCAAGAAGGAAGACGAGCAAAGTAACAAGGGTGATGACGAAGGCAGAAACATGAGCTGAAAACTATGATAATGGCCAAGACTCGAGGAAGATGACAAGTACAAGCAACTTGAAGATCGTCTGAATGCTGTGGAAAACCTGAAGATGTCCGGGCTGAATTTTGATGATCTGAGTCTTGTTCCTGGTGTTGTGATTCCTCCCAAGTTCAAAGTTCCTACTTTTGCCAAATATGATGGCATGTCTTGCCCTAAGTCGCATTTGAAGTCCTATGTCCAAGATCAATCCCACCGATGACAGAAAGTGGATGCACTATTTTCAAGAGAGTTTGTCCGAACCCGGTTGGAATGGTATTATCACCTAGAGAATGACCGTATCCGCATTGGAGTGACTTAGCGATGCTTTCATGCATAAAAGATGAGTATAATGTTTGAATTGACACCCACTCGCAACTACAAAGCATGTCTATGGGTCGTGACGAAGTTCAAAGAGTATGCTCGAATGGAGAGATCTAGCAGGCGAGTTCAACCACCCTTGTCCAATAGGGAGTTGGTTGATATGTTTATGGAACACCGACAGGCCCATTCTTCAATCATCCGATTGGAAACTCTTCATCCGATTCACCGAGTGATATTGACAGCGCGTATCAAGCCGTATCAAGAGTGGAAAGATTCAGAGAGACATCTTCAAATGTCAAGAGATCTTTGGTGGTAAGAAAGAAGCCAATGCCGTGTATGGTCGAAAAGCCGAGCCAAGACCGACCGCTCAACTGTGGGGGCCAGATCTCCAATCCTACATCGGCACAACCTCACGAGACAACGCGTGAGCCGAACGCACCAAGAGGCTTTACGAAGATCAACATGCCTTTGTCGCAAGCCTTGCAACACATGTTGAACGCAGAGTCGATAACCTTGAGGGATCCTCCTCGAATGTCAACACTTCCTCTCAGATACAATCCTAATGCTAAGTGTGCTTACCATTCCAATAGCCAGTGACATAGTAATGATGATTGGGCTCAAGAACAAGATTCAAGATATGATTGAAGCTAAGCATTGAGTTTGATCCTCTTGTTGAGACTCGAATGTGATCAATGCGCCTATGCCTAACCATGACAAGAGTTCCAATGTTGGTGGCGATATACTTATGTTTTCAACATAGATGACTTGACCATTCCTCCGATGACTTAAGAAGAATTTGCTAAGTCGATGTCAATCCAGATGCCCAGAGAATTGTCGTTGCCCATCCGCACACGATGGTTGTTGGTTGAGAAGGCGTGTTCAAGGCATGATGGATAACCGTGAGATACTATTTCAAACCACCTGCGTAAGCGTGTGAAGAAATGTCTAAGTTGAAGATTGACAATGCGAGCGAAACTTTACCATCTGTGGGATACCTTGGGGCAGCCAAGTGGAAATATGATTACATGGTGAAGTACACCGTCCCCGATAGTTACAAGATTCCTATTGAAGATGTTAAGGCGACGGATGGGGTGACGATTCGTAAGACTATGCTTGATGTTAACACAATAAGGATTTCCTCTCGATCCTGTGCCTAGAGTGGCACCTCTCATTATCACTTCCAAGACCAGCCCATATTCCTCGACAAAGCTATCCCTTGGAACTATGGAGTGATGTTTACTATCATGGCGTCAAGCAAGACCCTCGACTATTGAAGATCTTCTGCTGAAGTTACCATTCGACATTGACAACATCACGGATCCGAAGGTGACGTAACCTAAGGGTATTCTCTCAGATATCTCTCCTCCAAAAGACATCGCGACTCCATTTCGCATTCCAACTACTCAATCAATATCCCCGCTAGAGGGAAAGAACCAAAGACTCATCCTGCTCAACCGTAGTACCAAAGGAAGTTCAAGACACCTCCAAACAAGAAATGGAGAAATTAAGATTATCAAGAAGAGTGACTACAATGTTGTGGAACAATTAGGGACAGACTCAGTCCAAGATTTCCATGCTCGCTTTGCTCTTGTGCTCGAGGCTCATGCTAATGCCTTGGTGAAGTTTCGAAGAATGCTCATGTGCCGCAAGACACTACCAGATCGATTCAAGTTTGTATTGCTAGCCTGGCTGCCAACAACGGCCTAGGCTTCGATCTTGATTTGACTCCGGGAAACACAACAAAGCCTTGCACATCTCTGTTGAATGCAAGGGTACTACCTGTCTCATGTCTTGGTGGACACGGTTACGCTCCGAATATCCTACCGAAGATCGCTTTTGATCGACTTGATGTCGAAGGGTTGGTTCACGAGACCCAATATTATTGTGAGAGCTTTTGATGGTTCTAAGCGACGTACTTGGAGAGCTCACTCTGCTGTTAAAGTCGGTTCCCAGACTTTTGATTCCACTTTCTTTGTCATGGACATCCGTCCGCTTACTCTTGTCTACTTGGACGCCCTTGGATACATGGGGCGGCGTTACCTCTACTTTGCATCGAAAAAGTACCCGTGAAAGGGAAGGTTGTTACAGATGTGGTGAAGAAGAGTATATGGTCACATCTCATTCCATACCTCGAGATGGAGGGTGAATTCTTGAGACTCCTGTCAAGCTTTTGAAACAATCCCAGTCATGCCTGACTCTCACCCTCTGGTTACACAAGTTCCGCCTAGGATGGCCTCATTGAAAGATGCTCAAGCCGGAAAGGAGGAGTACTATTTGGGGTCGCCCCGATCTTCCTTTCAAATTTGACAAGACGGTTTAGGCTTCACCATCAAGGTCAAGATGATACGCGTGACGTGCCGGCCAACTTCCTTTCCGCATCGCCAGTGGAATCCATGCTATAGAAGACAACAACAACGGCTTCGACATCGCAAGTGGATCTTCCCAACTCCGACAATGAGCTCGGCAATTGGAAGACCGAAGGCGTCATACCAATCTCCTTTAGTCGAGTAATTGCTCTTTGTTTTGTTTTCGTTTCGATTTTTTATGTTTTGAACAATAAACTTTGAAAGCCTAGTGCCTTGCAGGGGCATCATGGCTCGTTCATGAGGGTTATTATCTGTTTGCGTATTTTCATTCAATAAATTCGTTGGACTTTTGCATTCAATTGTTTGTTTTCTTTCTTTACTTTATCACCCTTCAAAAAGCTATGTGTTTCACACACCCACGTGATACACGCTAATCACTCCGAATCTCGTTAATAACTGCTAGTGCTAAATATGACTTCGATAATCCGATCTACCAAGCCAAGACGAAAGTGAGGAAGATTGTGAAGTGCCAGGAGAACTTGCCGATCGCTACAAGAAGAAGAGCGAGTTATCTGACCACACGAAGAGCAAGTTGAGGTTGTGAATTTGGGTCGACGAAGACGAAAAGAGATCAAGATAGGAGCGGGTCTTGAGAACAGTGTTAAAGAAAGGTTGATTCAGATGCTACGAGACTATATTGAGGTTTTTGCTTGGTCATACGAAGACATGCCTGGTTTAGACATTGATATTGTGGTACACCGATTGCCAACAAAGAAGGTTTTCTCCGTGAAACAGAAAGTCTGGCATGCGTCCCGAGATGTCGAGAAAATCAAAGCCGAGGTTATGAAGCGGTTCAACGGGTTTCTTGGGCTACCTCCTATCCCATGGGTTGCTAATGTGGTACCCGTGCCTAAGAAGGATGGTAAGGTACGAATGTGTGTGGATTACAGAGATCTGAACAAAGCGAGTCCGAAAGACGATTTCCCACTTCCTCATATTGATGTTCTTGTTGACAACACCGCTCAGCATAAGGTTTTCTCCTTCATGGATGGTTTCTCCGGTTACAATCAGATCAAAATGGCTCCTCGAAGACATGGAGAAGACTACTTTTGTTACACAGTGGGGCACTTTCTGCTACAAGGTTATGCCGTTCGGACTGAAGAACGCAGGCGCCACTTACCAGCGTGCTATGGTTACATTGTTTCATGACATGATTCATCACGAGATAGAGGTCTACGTCGACGACATGATAGCTCGATCACAGACCGAAGAAGAACATCTTGATCATTTGCAGAAACTGTTTGACAGATTGAAGAAGTACAAATTGAGACTTAATCCTAACAAGTGCACCTTTGGAGTTAGATCCGGAAAACTCTTAGGGTTTGTTGTCAGTGGAAGAGGTATTGAGGTTGACCCTGCGAAGGTTAAAGCTATTCAAGAGATGCCAACTCCCCGCACCGAGAAAGAAGTCGAGGTTTCTTGGGCCGATTGAACTACATTGCCGTTCATTGCACATAGCGCTACTTGTGAGCCAATCTTCAAGTTACTAAAGAAAGATCAAGTAGTGGAATGGAATGACGATTGCCGTCGCTTTTGACAAAATCAAGGAGTACAGAATCCTCCCATCCCGATGCCACCCGCCAAGGAAGACCTCTTATCATGTACTTGGCGGTGTTAGAGAACTCAATGGGGTGTGTGTTGGGGCAACATGACGAGTCAGTCGAAAAGAGCATGCAATATACTACCTTAGCAAAAGTTTACCGATCGTGAAACAAGATACTCACAACTCGAGAAAACTTGCAACTTTGGCTTGGCGTCACGACTAAGGCGGTATATGTTGACTCACACTACCTTATTGATTTCCAAGATGGATCCGATAAAATACATATTTGAGAAACCACTCTCTCGGAAGAATAGCAAGATGGCAAATGATCTTGACCGAATATGACATCCAAGACACTTCTCGAAAGCGATCAAAGGAAGTGTGTAGCCGATCATTTGGCTCATCGTCGTAGATGACTATCGTCTATGCGGTTCAATTTCGAGATGAAGATGTTCTACTAGTTACAGATTGCGAAGAACCAGGCCCGGTTAAGGACCCGAACAAGGATCCCGATGGACTATGGTCTTTGATGGAGCCTCAAACGCACTTGGCAATGGCATTGGCGCCATCATTACATCCCCTACAGACGGACATACGCCTTTCACCGCCAAATTATGTTTTAGTTGCACAAATAACATGGCCGAATACGAAGCGTGCATCATGGGTATCAAAGCTGCTATTGACTTAAGAATCAAGTTCTTACAAGTGTATGGGGACTCAGCTTTAGTGATCAGTCAGATAAAAGGCGAGTGGGATACGAAGCATCCGAATCTCATTCCGTATCGAGAGCATGTTTTAAGTTTGATCCCCTACTTTGAAGAGATCACTTTCAATCACATTCCACGAGAAGAGAATCAGTTGGCAGACGCATTAGCTACTATGTCGTCTATGTTCAAGGTCAGATGGGACAACGAGGCTCCCCAGATCATCATTGAGAGGTTCGACGAACCAGCCTATTGTTGTGAGCTTGACGCGAAGAGAAACCTTGGTACTATGATGAAGAGGTATCTTGAGACTCGTGAATATCCGGGCATCCATAATGATAAGAAGTTCATGAGAAGATTTGCTTCCAAATTCTTTCTCAAGAACGACATCTTATACAAGCGCAACCACGACTTGTGCTTACTCACTGTAGACCGAAAACAACAATGCGTATCATGGAAGAGTTACACAAAGGCGCATTTGGTACCCACTCCTGGACACACCATAGCTAAGAAGATTTTGAGAACAGTTACTATTGGTCCACCATGGAAGCGATTGTCACCCTATGCTCGATCTTGTCACAAGTGCGGTTATGCCGACAAAGTACACGTACCTCCGGTACTCTCAGAATGTTCTAACTCCTTGGCCTTTTGCAATGGGGCATTGACATGATCGGAGAAATCAAGCCCACGCTTCCAATGGACATCGTTTCATCCTTGTGGCAATAGATTACTTTACCAAGTGGGTAGAAGCGACCTCGTATGCATCTGTTACCAAGAATGTTGTGGCTCGATTCATCAAACATAATCTTATCTGTCGGTATGGCACTCCGAAAGGATTATCACGATAACGGTTCCAATCTCAACAATAAGATGATCACCGAACTCGCACGCAGCTCAAGATCAAGCATCACAATTCTTCTCCTTATCGGCCTAAGATGAGCAGTGGAAGCCGCCAACAAGAACATTAAGAAGATTATCGTAAGATGGCGGTGACTTACAAAGATTGGCATGAGATGTTACCATTTGCTCTTCATGGTTATCGCACTACAGACGGACATCAACAGGGCAACCCTTTCTCTCTCGTACGGTATGGAAGCCGTCTTACCCATCGAGGTTCGGATACCCTCGACCGAGTCCTCCAAGAGGCGAGTTAGCGAAGACGATTGGGTTGCACTTACTTGACCAAATTAATTGATTGATGAGAAGCGACTCGCATCCATCGCCATGGACATTTATCGAAACGAATGATCGAGCATTTAACAAGAAGGTCAAGCACCGAGTCTATCAAGTTGGCGATCTAGTAGTCAAGCGCATCATTCTTCCACAAGGTGATCCGGGGCAAATGGACTCCCATGAGGGACCATTTGTAGTCAAGACGATTTTCATGGAGCTATGATACTTAGCACCATGGATGGTGAAGACTTCCCACACCTGTGAACGCGACATAGTCAAAAATACTACGCATAAACGAGACCCGCTAGATCGTGAACCTAGGCAAAAATAAGGGCATCTGGCGAACCAAAGGTTCGGGCAAAATAAAGGATATATACAAAACATGTACACCAAGTCGAAAAGGCGGCTTGGGCAAAAAGGGTATCCGGGTAAAACCCGAAAGGCGGTCTAGGCAAAGTTAGGGATTTAAGCGTCGACTATGACTCTTCGGATCACACCTTCGACTACTATCAACATTCAAGGTTCAAATGGCGAAGACGGTCACTCACTTTCTCGACACAAGGAGATGAGATAGTCGAGATATATGAGTACTAGCATAGTTGGAACTTAACGAGATTGTTTCGCATAGCTTTTACCTTTCTTGTGTACAAACTACTTGGCCATCGCCACCTTTCAAATAAATCAGCTTCTTTCTCTTTACGATTGTTGTTATTTGCAATAAGTCCAACATTTGCTTTGAATGACTATCGCATTTGACAATAAAAATCTAATCACAAACATACAAAAGTGAATATACAAAAGTACTTACTACGAGTTCCGGGGTGGGATGACGAAAAGTCAACAAATAGTTCCCCAGCATAAAGGTGTCACTCACAACACACCTTCCCCAGCGGAGTATATGTTAATCCTGGCGTGATTCCACTCAACCGAACAACGTTACATCGGTCTCAAGCGGTAGCACTTCATCCCGGATATTTCTCAATCCTCCCTCTTCTCCGGGCGGTATCCACTCAAAACTTGGTCGATAGTGCATCGGAGGAAGCATACACTTTTATTCCCGGCCGGAGATTACAACGGACTTCTTCTAGCCTGTCTCTCAACAACCATCAAATGCTCTCCGGCCAAGATCTACACTCGAATCAGGGCGCCTCCTAAATTTCCCGGGTCTATACAAGGTCCTCACGGATCGCCTCCCGGACTCTCCTCGGCGGTCTTTGAGATCTCCAACAACGGCTTCTCAATCTCTACCTTCCTCAATATCTAGGCCCAAGACTTGGTCGATAGTGCATCGAAAGAATCCAGATATCTTTCTTCTCTTCAAAGGGGTTCTCACCTACACATTTCCCAGCGGAGTCGAAATCTTCAAGCAGAACATCGCACTTCTTCAAGATGGATATGTTTTGAAATACCACAACATCTATCATTCATACATTTCATAAAGTCATAATTCATGCATATGTCATTCATATACATCATGCATCATACTTTGCATAAAACTGAATATTCTATCAAAGTTTCTCTTGTTTTCTCAAAACAAAAATCACGCAACAGGTCGAGATTAAGCCGAACGGAAAACTATCTGACCGCCTTGGTTGTCCTCCGACGACTAGTCCGAGATAAGCCCGAACCGGCGGAAAACTATCCGAAAAGACCTCCTCGTTATCCTCCAAAAGCAGGCAATGGATCAACACCGATGCACAACAGGAAGCTATCCACGTTCTTGCCAACTATAATCTCTGAGAATCACACGAAGATTTATTCGTTATCAGCAACCACGTAGTCACGACTCGGTTGCCTTGGATGGCATCTTAAGCCCATCTCCGACTACTTATCAACATTGGCTTTAATCTGCATATATGGTTAAAATCAATACACCAATAACTTCATTCAGTGAACACGAAGTCTAACGTACGACTCCCGGATGGCATCTTAAGCCCATCTCATTTAGTTCAAGAACATCTCAGAGTCTAACATCGACTCACTCCCGATCGCCCTTTCATGGCATCTTAAGCCCATCTCCGTCAGCTCTCCTATTAACAACCTCGAGTCTAGCGTCGACTCGTTCCCAGCGAAGTCTCCAACTTCTCCAAATCAGTCCCATTCCGCATCATCCACCAGCGAGTGCAAATTTTCGTGTTGTGTTCAATCATCTCTACCTCCGGTCACGAAGACAAGCGTGTCAATCTAACCCTCCAAGAAGATTGAGCAGGCAGCTCATACCCCAAAATTTGCCCTCCTACTTCTCGAGATATTTCATCCATACTCAAGGATTCCTCAAGAGTTGATCAGACAAACTCTCTCCTAGACAACCAACCCAAGCTAGGGTTTGGTATCTCTCAAGTCAAGATGGATTTCCAACACCTCCAATAGCCTTCATGCCTCCTCATATGCTTCAAAGATTCTCCATGTCAAGTTTCAAGCTTCACAAGTCAAGTTTCCTCGCATTTGCTCGGATGGTTGAAAATCGGGTGTATGGACAAAAGTCAAGCGTGGTCAACATATCAAAACTTCGATTTTGGTCAACATCCTCATTTTGAAGTTACATTCATCATTTGATCAAGGGTTGATCATGATTCATCAAGAAAACTCAAGATTTGCTCAAAAGTCAACTTTCTAAATTAGGGTTTCTAGATGAAAAGTCAATCGAACTTTTGATCATAACTTTCTCATACTTTCTCAGAAATTTTCCACCACCTCTTGTTTTGAAGGAAATTCAATTCTCTACACTTCATGTCTCACAAGAATGTCCAAAAATGCTTCATTTGATATAGCTCAAAACATGGTCATTTTCAAAGTCAACAAAAGTCAACTTTTTGCTTTGAAGATATATTGAGCATGGTAACTCCAATTGAGATGAGACCAAAGACATTGTTTAGAGGACTCTTAGAGCTTTCCAAAAAGTCCAAGAACTCTCAAAAATGTGGAAAATTGAGCAAGATACACTATTCAAGTTGGGCAATTTTGAACATTGCACAAAAGGACATTTTGGTCAAAATGCAAAATTTTCCAAATGGGCCTATAATCTTTTGATCAAACTTGTTCATGACAATATTTTTGACCCATAAATGCTTGACCATGGCAATTTTCTATTTTATTGATTTTATTTTGAATTTTAGAACATTTAATTCAAAATTAAATTATATAAAATATGAAAATCATATTTTTCTAAGAAGGGCTGATTTTATATGTTCCTTAATGTCCAAGAAAGCCCAAGATACTTGCCAAATTCGTGCTTGATCATGCATTGAAGGAGAAAATCAAATTTCTTTCAAAATTTGATTTTTATTTGAAAAATATTGAATGCTCCAAATCAAATCTTTTCCATTCCTTTTTTCCTCTCCAATCCTCTCTATAAATACCTAGCATTGCAGCCAACACAAGGGAGGAAACCCGAGCTCAAGCATAACCCTTACTCTTGCAAATTTTTTCAAGAATTCTTGAAAATTCGAATTTCAAATTGCAGCCACTTCCAGCCATCCAAACGTGCTCAGGGGGTAAGTATGAGTAAGAATACATCATTGGTATTGATCAAAGCAAGTGATATACATGCATACATATTCCAAATTTTCTTGATTTTGCATTTTACTAACTGTGTTTTAATCAATTCTAATGTTTCTAATGTGTTCATGAGGTTCTATGTAGTGGATCCAATCGTTCATAAGTTTGAACGTCAGAATCGTGTATAGCCATTGCTAGGGTTGAAACTTGAGAAGCTTCAACCGGCTTGCGGTCGATTCGAAAACGATGCTTCCATTGAATTCGAATGGTGAAATAGGGGATAGGATCTTTCTTTTGCTTTGAAATTTCGTGTTTTGCGTTTGAAAATCGTGGCCACCGGAAGATGACCGAGCCCTAGTCTCGTGACTCGCGAGGACCGGCGAGGGAAGGCGTGGCAATTCGATGATCGATTCGTCAAGCGGTCAATCTGGGCCCAGGCGTCGCGACTTTGATTTTCAACATATCCAGGACGCGTCATCGCTTATGTGTCATTGTTTTTCACTTCAGAAACACCAAGTGTCACATGGCCTAGTGGTTAAGGCATTCACTGTTGGTAGATGCTCTCCATGGTCTCCAGTTCGAACCTCCTTGAGGCTGGGTTTGAGTTTCTTTTTTACAAAACTGCATATTTTCTATATTTTCTTATTTTCCAATTTATTTTAATATTTCCATTCAATTTTAATTGTTTTCATATTTTTTATTCTGCATTAAAAAATTACCAAAAACATTTTTTCTTTTTGCATTATTTTCATAAAAACCTTTATTTAATTTAATAAATTAAAAAATATCTTTTTGCATGCATATTTATTTTTATTTGTATTTTAGCATTTAAATCATTATAAATTGCATTTTAATTATTAAATCTTTTCCAAAAATCCCAAAAAAATATTTTAACTTATTTATCTTATTTCCAGCATGTATTAATTTTTCCATATCAAAACTCGCATTTTTCTAACATTTTTTCTCTTATTCGATTCATATGGCATTTTCCGATTTTCTTATTCTTTCACAGGTTGCACCGATTCAGACGATTCTTCCGTTTTTATTTTACTTTTCAATAATGTAATTGCTCATGGGTTGTAATAGTTTAATTTAGGACTTTTACTTTCCGCACTCCTAATTATGTATCTGCCCCAAAGCCATGTAATAGCGTAGGTCTATCTTTCCGCACCTTTACATTTCCGCACTTTACATTCCGCATTTTACTTTCCGCACCCTTATCAATTGCTAGTAATTAGGCGTGTATGGCAAGACTATAATTGAACATAGCTCACACTAATCTTCAAGATAAAATATCTGAATTTGACACACTTCTCTCACACACGCACCCCTTAGGGTAATTCTCTCTCGTTGCCTTTCGATTTCAAATGGTCATGTCCCTCGAACGTAGAGGTATTCTAGCACCGTTGCCTTCCAAACAAATCATCATAGTCCCTTCGATACAAAGATCATAGACCCACGATGTCGCCTCCGAATACATGATCTTGACCCTCGATTGTCGCCTCACGAAAATGATGATAGTCCTAATGTGCTAGGATACTTCCTACAAGTTGCCTTCTATGACCATCCGATGTCCCTTCGAATGTCCCGTTTACATCCAACGAATGGAGCTACCTACTAACTAATGGTATGGCTAGCACTATTCTAAAGGAATGTAGAAGTACAACAAAACGACCAATTCTGAGTGGGTAAATAAGTCTCTTAGTTGCTTGCTCTGTCAAATGCTTTTCACACCACACACTTTTTCTCAAAGTTCAAATTCTTTTCAAAACAAAACATTTCGAACACTTTGTATACACTCCTACATGAGTCATTACAAAGTCAAAGCGAAATGCCTTTTCAAAACATTTTTGTCAAACACACAAGAAAGCAATTTTAAAGTTATCTAAGAGCAACTAAGAGCCCGTAGAATAAACTGCGGATGGAAAGGGGTGCTAATACCTTCCCTTTTCATAACCATTCTCCCGAACTCAGAATCTAACGAAGGTCTTTTTCTGTTACTTTTACCTTCCCTTAATTGGATAAAAATAAAAGTCGGTGGCGACTCTTGCTATCCGTACATTTGGATACAAAAACCTAAAAAGTCAGTTCACCGTATTACATATGGCAAGATAAAATTGAACATAGCCCACTAATTTTCAAGATAACATATCTGAATTCAACACACTCTTTCACACATGCACCCCTTAGGGTAATCCTCTCTTGTTGCCTTTACGAATTCAAATGGTCATGTCCCTCGAACGTAGAGGTATTCTAGCACCGTTGCCTTCAAACAAATCATCATAGTCCCTTCGATACAAAGATCATAAGACCCACGATGTCGCCTCCAAATACATGATCTTGACTCTCGATTGTCGCCTACGGAAAATGATGATAGTCCATTCGAATGTGCTAGGATACTTCCTACAAGTTGCTTTCTATGACCATCCGAGGTCCCTTCGAATGTCCCGCTCACATCCAACGAATAGAGTTACCTACCAACTAATGGTATGGATAGCACTATTCTAAAGGAACGTAAAATAACACGAAAACGACCAATTCTGAGTAGGTAATAAGACTTTTAGTTGCTTGCTCTATCAAAACATCTTTTTGCACCTCACACCTTTTTTTGTCAAAATTCAAATTCTTTTCAAAACGAAACATTTCCAAACACTTTGTATACATTCCTACATGAATCATTACAAAGTCAAAGCTTTTTTCAAAACGTTTTCAAACACACGAGAAAGCAATTTTAAAGTGATCTAAGAGCAACTAAGAGCCCGTAGATAACTACGGATTGAAAGGGGTGCTAATACCTTCCCTTTTCATAACCTTCTCCCTTACTCAAGATCTAACGAAGGTCTTTTTCTATACTTTTTACCTTCCCTTAATTGGATAAAAGAAAAGTCGGTGGCGACTCTTGCTATCCGCACATTTGCGATACAAAACCTAAAAGTCAGTTCACCGTGTTACTGAGCTGGCGACTGCTGGGAGACACCCTAAAGAGAATGCCTTAAGGATTTCTAGATCACCTTTATTGCTTTTTGTTTGACTTGCTTGCTTTATCTTTAAGGGTTGCTTGGGTATTATATTTGTGGGGGATCCTACACCCGGATCTGGGTTTCCTTTTAGGTAAGTAGCAATAAATCGTCGCGACCATTAGACGTATATCAAAACGGTCAACATGATGGCTACGTTAGTGTGACACTTTGGATGTCCTGATACTCTTCATTTCCAAGTTGAGGATAGTATTTGGCTTCCGCATGGTGTCATCAAGCACTAACTAAACTTTTAGAACCTTAATTGACCCATCTTGGCCATTAGAAGGTAGTGAGATGGCGGCTTTGGACTAAGGTTGGTTGATACTCGATGCTACGCTCATTGAGATCGATTTTGGGATATTTTCGGTCGACCACTTGGCAGTCGTATTGAAATAAACGCCTACGAGAAAGATCAATGATGTGAGATTCCTAGAACCCGGTTAATATTATAGGACAGGATGAACCAACTCAAACTTTTGGTGGGGTAATCACCTACACCTCTTGCAAGCCTTAAACCTAGGCTCATTGTGTGAATTGCTTGTGTGTGCTAAACATGACATCATGACATCATCCGCATTGCATATCATTTCTAACTATTTCAAGGACCTAGGGATTTATCTTTGCTCTGTTTTGTAGGTATTATGGCTTCTAGAAAGACTATCCAAATCAAGTTCATGGGTATACCTTCTCAGCTCAAAGAATTGGTTTCAGAGATTTCTGATCATGCCCAGTTCATCAAAAGACATGGTTATCTACTTGATTTGGTTATCTCGGTTTTGAAGAAGATATGATGCATGTCTATTCCAGTTCTTTGATCGAAACACCATTGCTTTACATTCCCGATTATCGTTGGTTCCTACCTTGGAAGAGTTCTCTAAGCTACTTGGGATACCTATTCTTGACCAAATGCCATTCACCGGTTTGGAAAAGGTTCCTAAGTCGAAGACATTACATCCTACATCTTAAGCTCGGACATTGAAGCCAATTGGGAAACTAGAAGTGGAGTTAAGGGTTTACTTGCCAAGTTCCTAATTAAGAAAGCCGAGAATTCCTCAAAGTTATGAGTTTCCATGCATTTGAAGACATTGTGGCCTTGCTAATCTATGGTTTGGTTCTATTTCCTAACTCGGATCAATTCATAGATGTCAACGCCATCAAGTTGTTTCTTACCCGTAATCCTGTGCCTACTTTACTTGGAGACATCCTACATTCTCTCCACACTCGTACTACTAAAAGACAAGGAACTCTCATGTGTTGCATGCCGTTACTTTCAGTGTGGTTTATTTCACCTTCCTCCATCATTTTGAAGAATGAACAAAGGTTGAGATGGTCTCAAAGGTTAATGTCACTCTCTCATTCAGATATCCGTTGGAATCTTTTCTCTCAAAAGGATTTCACATTCATTGAGCGTTGTGGAGAATTCCCTAATGTACCACTACTTGGTATAAGGGGGGGTATTACTTACAACCCTTCTCTAGCTCTACGTCAATTTGGTTTTGCTCGAAGAGATGGTCCACACGATATGCTTCTCCAAGATATTGTGTTCGACTACAATCACGATCTCCAGAATTACCGTCGAAGGTTCATACACGCTTGGGGCATGATAAAGAAGACTGATACCAAGACTTTGGGGCACCAGAACTCCATTCCTTGGGAACCTTACCTCAGATGGGTGAGAGCTCGAGCTCAAAACCTCATGATGCCATTCACTGCTTTACAGTAATTATGGAACTTTGCTATAGGTGACGAATCCTATCTTGTTCTCCATCCGACATGCCACGATTTGAAGACTTGAAGAGATCTGGATTCAACTTAAAGAAGAAAGGATACCTTTGAAGCTCAGTGTTACGCAAGTGAGAATAAAGTGCTAGAGTTGACCAAGCTACTTCACGAGGAGCGAAGCATCAACGCCTACCTCGGCATCAAAAGGAAGCGCCCATGGGAGACTTAGAGCTTTAGGATTTATATGTTTTTTTTATTGCTTGAACTATCTCTTGTACTTAAAAGAAAAAGAATAAAAGAGAACTAATAAATGTTTGTTCATGCTTGTTTAACAAATTTAAATCTCTAAGGTCCTTGAAAACATTGCATTGCATTCGCAAACATTGCATATCATAGCATAACATTGCATCACGGTACATTGAAGATTGGTTTTCTCATTTGCTCGCTATTTATTTTAGCGAAATGGCTCTCAACAAAGATCTCCAGCTCGAATGCTCGGTTCATCAGATGTTCACCAGCTTGGTCTAAAACCAAGAAGATCGAAAAAGCTCATCAACGAGAAGAAGAAGGTTGTTGGTCTTCTCAACATGGGCAGACGCTACAAAGGTGGTCCTAAGAGGGTCAGTCGGATAGAGCTCTCTGAAGGAAGTGTCAAGAATGAGGGGAGCGTTGAGGGTAATGAAGATGACCAGCGTGAGCCTAAGAAGGAGGGAGAAGATCTCTCTGACCATAGCCAGTACTCTGATGAGGATGACAAGTACAAACAACTTAAAGACCGTCTGAATGCTGTGGAAAACCTGAAGATGTCCGGGCTGAATTTTGATGATCTGAGTCTCGTCCCTGGTATGGTGACTCCTCCTAAGTTCAAAGTTCCAACTTTTGCCAAGTATGATGGCATGTCTTGTTCGAAACTGCATTTGAAGTCCTATGTTCAGAAGATCAATCCCCACACTGATGACAGAAAGTTGTGGATGCATTATTTTCAAGAGAGTTTGTCCGGAACTCAATTGGAGTGGTATTATCAGCTAGAGAATGACCGTATCCGTACTTGGAGTGATTTGGCAGATGCTTTCTACAAGCAATATGAGTACAATGCTGAATTGACACCCACTCGCATGCAACTACAAAGCATGTCTATGGGTCGTGATGAGAAGTTCAAAGAGTATGCTCGAAATGGAGAGATTTAGCGAGTTCACCACCCTTGTCCAATAGGAGTTGGTTGATATGTTCATGGGAACAGACAGCCCATTCTTCAATCATCGATTGGAAACTCTTCATCCGGATTCACCGGTGATATTGAAAGGCGAGCGATCGAAGGTATCAAGAGTGGAAAGATTCGTGAGACATCTTCAAATCTGAAGAGATCTTTTGGTGGTAAGAAAGAAGCTAATCATGTATGGTCAAAAAGCCGAGCCAAGACCGACCGTGCTCAATCGTAGGGGCAGATCTCGAATCCTACATCGGCACAACCTCGGTGAGACAATGCACGTAGCGAACGCCACGAAGACAGTTCTAAGATCAACATGCCATTGTCGCAAGCCTTGCAACACATGTTAAAAGCGAGTTGATTACCTTGAGGATCCTCCTCGAATGTCAATACTTCCTCTCCGAGATATAACCCTAATGCTAAGTGTGCTTACCATTCCAACAGCCAGGCATAATCGATGATTGTTGGGCTCAAGAACAAGGTTCAAGGATATGATTGAAGCTAAGCAGATTGAGTTTGACCCTCTGTTGAGACTCAATGTGATCAACGCTCCTATGCCTAACCATGACAAAAGTTCCAATCTTGTTGGTGATACTTATGTTTTCAACATAAATGACTTGACCATTCCTCGATGATTTAAGAAGAATTTGCTACAAGCGGTGTCAATCCAGGATGCCAGAGAATTGTTGGTGCCCATCGCACGATGGTTTTTGGTTGAGAAGACGTGTTCAATGCATGATGGATAACCGTGAGATACTATTTCTGAAACCACCTATGCAGAAGTTGTGTGAAGAAATGTCTAAGTTGAAGATCGAAGATGTGAACGAAACTGCACCATCTGTGTGGGATACCTTCGGGCAGCCAAGTGGAAAGTACGATTACATGGTGAAGTACACTGTTCCCGAAAGCTACAAAATTCCTATTGAAGATGTTAAGGTAACCGGATGGGGTGACGAGTTCCCAGAAGACTATGCTGATGTTAACACAATAAGGATTTCCTCTGCGATCGTGCCTAGAGTGGCACCTCTCACCATTACTTCTCCCGGATGCCATATTCCTCGACAAAGCTATTCCTTGGAATTATGGGTGATGTTTACTATCATGGCGTCAAGCAAGACCCTCGACCATTGAAGATCTTACAGTTGAAGTTACCATTCGACATTGACAACATCACGGATCAAGTAAGGTGACCCGAACGGAAGGGTTTTCTCTCGGATATCTCTCCTCCAAAGACATGCGACTCCTTTCGCATTCCATATTCAATCTATTCCCAAGAACCGAACTCATCCCGCTCAACCGAAGTACCAAAGGAAGTTACGAAGACACCTCAAACGAGAAATGGAGGAAATTCAAGATTATCAAGAAGAGTGACTACAATGTTGTGGAACAGTTAGGACAAACTCCGTCCAAGATCTCCATGCTTGCTCTGCTCTTGTGCTCCAAGGCTCATGCTAACGCCTTGGTGAAATTTCTGAAGAATGCTCACGTGCCGCAAGACACTACCAGACTAGTTTGAAATTTGTATTGCTAGCACGGCTGCCAACAACGACTGCTTCTCGATCTTGATTTGACTCCTAAAGAAACACAACAAGGCCTTGCACATCTCGCCGAATGCAAGGCGTTACATTGTCTCATGTTTTGGTGGATACCGTTACGCTTTGAATATCCTTCCAAGACGCTTTTGATCGGCTTGATGTCGAAGGTTTGGTTACGAGACCAGTGATAATTGTGAGAGCTTTTGATGGTTCTAGCGAGCGACTTGGAGAGCTCACTCTGCAAAGTCGGTTCCTAGACTTTTGATTCAACCTTCTTTGTCATGGACATCCGTCCAACCTACTCTTGCCTACTTGGATGCCCTTGGATACATGGGGCGGTTACCTCCCCGCATCGGTGAAGTACCGGTGAAAGGGAAGGTTGTTACAGATGCGGTGAAGAAGAATATATGGTCATCATCATCGTTCCGCTATCTCGAGATGGAGGGTGAATTCTTTGAGACTCCTGTCAAGCTTTTGAAACAATCCCAGTCATGCACTGTGACTCTCCTCACTCCCGGTTACGCAAGCTCCGCCTAGGATGGCCTCACTGAAAGATGCTCAAGCCGCTGTTGAAGGAGGAGGTAGTACTATTTGGGGTCAGCTCCCTGATCTTCCTTTCAAATATGACAAGACTGGTTTAGGCTTCACCATCAAGGGTCAGAAGATGACACACCGCGAACGTGCCGACCAATTTCCTTTCCGCATTAGCCAGAGTGGAATCCATGCTATAGAAGACAACGACAGTGACTTCGACATCAGCAAGTGGATCTTCCCAACTCCAAACAGTGGGCTCAACAATTGGAAGATTGAAGACGTCATACCAATCTCCTTTAGCCAGGAGTAATTGCTTTTGTTTTGTTTTGCTTTTCGTATTTGCTATGTTTTGAACAATAAACTCTAAAGCCTAGTGCCTTACCCGGGGCATCATGGCTCGTTTGTGAGGGTTATTATTTGTCATTTGCATATTTTCATTCAATAAAATCGTTGGACTTTTGCATTCAATTGTTGTGTTTTCTTTTACTTTATCACCCCTTCAAAAGCTATGTGTTTCTTACACACACCCACGTGATACACTGCATAATCACTCTGAATCTCGTTGATAACTATGCTATTGCTAAATATGACTTGATAATCCAATCTACCAAGCCAAGGCGAAAGTGAGGAAGATTGTGAAGTGCCGGGAGAACTTGCGATCGCTACACAAGAAGAGCGAGTTATCTGACCACACAAAGAGCAAGTTGAGGTTGTGAATTTAGGTGATGAAGACAGAAAGAGATCAAGATAGGAGGCGGGTCTTGAGAAAGATTAAAGAAAGATTGGTTCGGATGCTACGAGACTACATTGAGGTTTTCGCTTGGTCATACGAAGACATGCAGGGTTAGACATTGATATTGTGGTACACCGATTGCCAAAAGAAGGTTTTCTCGATAAAATAGAAGGTTAAATGCCCCGAGATGTCGAGAAAATCAAAGCCGATTATGAAGTAGTTCAATTCCGGTTTCTTAGTTGTTACTTCTTATCCACGATGGGTTGAAAATGTGGTACCGTACCTAAGAAGGATGGCAAAACGAATGTGTGTGGATTACGAGATCCGAACAAAGCGAGTCCGAAAGACGATTTCCCACTTCCTCATATTGATGTTTTGGTTGACAACACCGCTCGCATAAGGTTTTCTCCTTCATGGATGGTTTCTCCGGTTACAATCGGATCAAAATGGCTCCACGAAGACATGGAAGACTACTTTTGTTACAGTGGGGCACTTTCTACAAGGTTATGCCGTTCGATGAAGAACGCGGGCGCCACTTATCGCGTGCTATGGTGACATTATTCCATGACATGATTCATCACGAGATAGAGGTCTCGTCGACGACATGATAGCTCGATCACGGTGAAGAAGAACACCTTGATCATTTGCGAAACTATTTGATTGAAGAAGGTGAGACTTAATCCTAACAAGTGTACCTTTGGAGTCGGATCCGGAAAACTCCTAGGGTTTGTTGTCGATGGTAAAGGAATTGAGGTTGACCCGCCAAGGTTAAAGCTATTCAAGAAATGCCGCTCCCGCACCGAGAAGGAAGTCGAGGTTTCTTGGGCGATTGAATTACATTGCGATTCATTGCACACCTAGCGCTACTTGTGAGCCAATCTTCAAGTTATTGAAGAAAGATCAAGTGGTAGAATGGAGCACGATTGCGGATCGCTTTTGACAAAATCAAGGAGTACCTCTGAACCCTCCTATCCGATGCCGCCGCGAGGAAGACCTCTTATCATGTAGCCGGCGATTAGAGAACTCAATGGGGTGTGTGTTGGGGCAACATGAGTCCAGTCGAAAAAGCATGCAATATACTACCTTAGCAAAAGTTTACCGACTATGAAACAAGATACTCACATTTCGAGAAAACTTGCAACGCTTTGGCTTGGCTGCTCGCCGACTAAGCATATATGTTGACTCACACTACCTTGTTGATTTCCAAGATGGATCCGATAAAATACATATTTGAGAAACCCCTCCTAAGAATAGCAAGATGGCGATGATCTTGACCGAGTATGACATCCGTACACTTCTCGAAAGCAATCAAAGGAAGTGTAGCCGATCATTTGGCTCATCAAGCCGTAGATGACTATCGTCTATGCGTTCAATTCAGACGAAGATGTTTTACTAGTTCGATTGTGAAGAACCAGGCCCGACGAAGGACCGAACAAGGATCCCGATGGACCATGGTCTTTGATGGAGCCTCAAACGCTTGGCAATGGCATTGGCGCCATCATTACATCCCTGCGGGCCTTTCACCGCCAGACTCTATTTCGCACTAACAACATGGCGAATATGGCGTGCATCATGGGTATTGAAGCGCTATTGATTTAAGAATCAAGTTCTTGCAAGTGTATGGAGACTCGGCTTTGGTGATCGGGATTAAGGCGAGTGGGATACGAAGCATCCGAATCTCATTCCATATCGAGAGCATGTTTTGAGTTTGATCCCCTACTTCGAAGAGATCACTTTCAATCACATTCCACGAGAAGAGAACTAGTTGGCAGACGCGTTAGCTACTATGTCATATATGTTCAAGGTTATATGGGAAAACGAGGCTCCCCAGATCATCATTGAGAAGTACGGCGAACCAGCATACTGTTATGAGCTTGATACAGAAGAGAAACCTTGGTATTACGACGTGAAGAGGTATCTTGAAACTCAGGAATATCCCGCAGGGGCATCTGTCAACGATAAGAAGTTCATGAGGAGATTCGCTTCTAAATTCTTCCTCAGCAATGGCATCTTATACAAGCGCAATCACGACTTGTGCTTACTCCGCTGTGTAGACCGGAAAATAGCATAATGTATCATGGAAGAGTTACACGAAGGCGCATTTGGTACCCATTACAGTGGACATACGATGGCTAAGAAGATTTTGAGAACAGGTTACTATTGGTCCACCATGGAAGCTGATTGTCACCGCTATGCTCGATCTTGTCACAAATTCGGATATATGCACGAGACAAAGTGCACCTCCGACAGATATTCTAATAGCTCCTTGGCCTTTTGCAATGTGGGGCATTGACATGATCGGAGAAATCAAGACCACCGCTTCCAATGGACATCGTTTCATCCTTGTGGCAATTGACTATTTTACCAAGTGGGTAGAGGTAGCCTCGTCCCCATCTGTTACCAAGAATGTTGTGGCTCGATTCATCAAACACAATCTTATCATCGGTATGGCACTCTGAAAGGATTATCACAAATAATGGCTCTAATCTCAACAACAAGATGATCGTGAACTCGCAGCTCAAGATCAAGCATCACAACTCTTCTCCTTATCGGCCTAAGATGAATGGCGCGATGGAAGCCGCCAACAAGAACATTATCTGAAGATGCGGTGACTTACAAGGATTGGCATGACATGTTACCGTTGCTCTTCATGGTTATCGCCTACAGAAACATCAGGGCAACCCCTTCTCTTGTATATGGTATGGGCGGTCCTACCAATTGAGGTTCGATACCCTCAACCCGAGTCCTCCAGACGCAGAGTTAAGCGAAGATGATTGGGTCCGACTCGCCTTGACCAGTTAACTTGATTGATGAGAAACGACTCATCCATCGCCATGGATGATCTACGAAACGAATGATCGAGCATTTAACAAGAAGGTCAAGCACCGAGTCTACCAAGTTGGTGATCTAGTAGTCAAGCGCATCATTCTTCCACAAGGTGATCGGGGAAAATGGACTCCCACCTCGAGGGACCGTTTGTAGTCGGATTTTCCGTGGAGCTATGATACTTAGCACCATGGATGGTGAAGACTTCCCACACCACGTGAGCGCAGACATAGTCAAAAATACTACGCATGAAAGAGACCCGCTAGGTCGACGGACCTAGGCAAAAATAAGGGCATCTGGCGAACCAAAAGGGTTCGGGCAAAAGTTAAGGATATATACAAAACATGTACACCGGCAAGTCGAAAACACGAAAAGGCTTGGGCAAAAGGGTATCCTTGGACGAAACCCGAAAGGGCGGTCTAGGCAAAAGTTAGGGATTTAAGCGTCGACTATGTCTCGTCCGGATCACCTATCTAGACTACTATCAGCATTCAAGATCCAAATGGCGACAATCAGTCTACTCACTTTGTACTGACAGCAAGAAGATGATATAGTTGAAATATATGAGTACTAGCATAGTTGGAACTTAACGAGATTGTTTCCATAGCTTTTACTTTTCTTGTGTATAAACTACTTGGCCATACACATTTCAAATAAATACAAGTTTCCTTCTCTTTACAAATTTGTTGCTGTTGTCGTCTGCATAAAGTCCAACGTTTGCTTTGAATGATTATATGCATTTGACAATAAAAATCTATTTACAAACATGCGAAAAGAGCATACGAAAGTAATTACTACAGGCTTCAGGAATTGAGATGACGACGAAAGTCACCAATGCGTTTCCCCCACAGAGCGTGATCCCCACAGAGATGTCACTCAAAACCTTCCCCAGCAAAGAAGAGGAGGATCCCCAAGCAGTGATTCCACTCAACTTAATCGGGCCACATCCCCGGCGGATGTCTCTCAACAATTCCCCTTTTCTCCAGCAGCAGTGTCCAAACCCAGAACTTGGTCAGATAGTGCACCGGAGGAAACCTACACCTCTTATTCCCCAGTCAAAGATTCCAACGGGCTCCAGATTCTTCTAACCCGGTCTCCCAGCAGCTACCAAATGCTCTCAGGCGGGATTTACACTCAAAATCCCCGGTAGAGTACCTCCCAGACTCTCCCCAGCAGGGTCTATTTATGAAACTCTCAGCAATATCTAGGCCTGAAACTTGGTCAGATAATGCACCGGAGAAATCAAAGTTATCTTTCTTCTTAGGATCTCCATCCTCAAACAGAAGTCAGAAATCTCCAAGCAGAACATCCGCATCTTCTTCAAGATGGATATGTTTTGAAATACCACAACATCTATCATTCATACATTTCTCATATATGCATATGTCATTCATACACATCGTCATGCATCATTCCTTGCATAAGACTAATCAATATTCTATCAGAATTTCTCTTGTTTTCTCCAAAACAGGTGAAAAATCGCTTCTGACGCAAACAGGTCCAGGATTAAGACCCGAATCCAGACGGGAAAACTATCTGAACGACCACCCTCGTTGTCCTCCGACAACGGATCCAGGATTAATACCCGAAGCTAGACGGGAGACCCTATCCGTACGATCACAAGTTATCCTCCGATAACAGGCAGTGGATCAATACCCGATGCACAATAGGGAAGATATCCACATTTTGCTAACTACTATTCCCCTCAGAGTAATCAGCACGAAGATTTATTCTGACCCATTCTTATTATCAACAGCAACTACAGAGTCTGGTGTACGACTCAATTGCCATGGATGGCATCTTAAGCCCATCTCCGACTACTTTTTAACAGCTCTCCACCTTCAGAATGCTGCATATTTGGTTAAAAATCAATACAAATCAATAACTTCATTCAAAGATGAGCACGAAGTCTAGCGTACGACTCCCTCCGGATGGCATCTTAAGCCCATCTCCATGCTCCTTCCAGAAATGTCTAAAGAGCCTAGCATACGGCTCACTCCCCAGCATTGATCTTTCCAGATGGCATATTAAGCCCATCCCCGTCAGTTCTCCTATCAACAATCTCGAGTCTAGCGTACGACTCGTTCCCCAGCGAAGTCCCCAACTTCTCTAAATGGCATCTGTAAGCCCATTCCTGCATCATCACCAACAGCGAGTGCAAATTTTCAGGTGTACTCGAGTGTTCAATCATCTTCTACCTCCAGGTCACAAAAGGCGAGCACGCCAATCTAACCCTTCCAGTACAAGAAGATTGAACAGGGGCAGCTGTCATACCCCAAAATTTTCCCTCCATCTTCTCAAGATATTGGATACATCCATACTCAAGGATTCCTCAAGAGTTGATCAGACAAACCCTCTCCTAGACAATCAACCCAAACTAGGGCTTGGCAATTCTCAGGTCAGGATGGACTTCCAACATCTCCAACGGTCTTCTTGCCTCCCCATATGCTTCAAAGATTCTCCATGTCAAGTTTCAAGCCTCACAAGTCAAATTTCCTCAGACAATTGCTTAGATGGTTGAAAATCAGTTGTATTGGACAAAAAGTCAACTGTGGTCAACATACAATCAAACTTCATGATTTTTGGTCAACATCCTCATTTTGAAAATACATTCATCATTTGATCAAGGGTTGATCATGATTCATCAAGAAAACTCAAGATTTGCTCAAAAGTCAAACTTTCTAAATTAGGGTTTCTAGGTGAAAAGTCAACCAAACTTTGACTGGTCATAACTTCTTCATACTTTCTCAGAAATTTCCCCACCAAAGCTCATTTTGAAGGAAATTCAATTCTCTACAACTTCATGTCTCAATTCTCTATAAGGAATGGGAAAGGGATTGCCCACAATACTGGTGCTGTAGACAGTTTGGAGATACAGATGGAGTTGCTTGGTAAAAAGGCACATGGTGCCTCTACAAGTCATTCAAGTTACATAAAGAGTTTTGAGAGTGGTAAGAGGTCTATGTAAGATAAGGTTAAAAAGTCTGTTAGTTTGGGAGCCCGTTCAACACAAGGTTTTAAGGGGAAGGTATTGAGCAAGACGATTGGGTATGGCATTGTGGAAGATGGTAAAAGTGCTTTGGAAACAAGTAAGCTGGCGACAATTTTCAAGAATCACTTTAAGTTAGGTAAGCATCGTGACAATGGGGTGATTCATTCAAAGCAACCGGGTGTTGGTAAAACTCCTTTTTCTGGCCCGATACTGGAGCCAATTCAGCTGAAGTTTGTGAAGAAAACTAAACCACCAGATTTTTCAGGTTCTGTTCATGCTTTCTGGTTGGATGTCGAGTATGGAGGATCCGTTGAGGGCAAGGCTGGTAGTGGACAAGGAGAAGTTAGAGAGGTTTCTGGTTCACGCGATGGGGAGTTACATTGACATAGTTTACTAGTTGTTATTGTTTGTCCATTCTAATGAATTTACAAAATAGTATGTTAGTGTGGAATTATCGTGGAGCGGCAAGCAAGAGTTTCTATCGATATTGTCATGAATATGTAATTAAATACAAACCAGTGATGTTGGTCCTACTGGAAACACGTTGTCTGTCTGATAGACTACAACTAACGTTTCAGAGGTTGGGGATTGATGGCTTTTTGGCAGCTGATAGTGTGGGATATGATGGAGGAATTGTTGTTGGGTGTGTCATACCCCAAAATTTGCCCTCCATCTTCTCAAGATATTGCATACATCCATACTCAAGGATTCCTCAAGAGTTGATCAGACAAACCCTCTCCTAGACAATCAACCCAAACTAGGGCTTGGCAATTCTCAGATCAGGATGGACTTCCAACATCTCCAACGGTCTTCTTGCCTCCCCATATGCTTCAAAGATTCTCCATGTCAAGTTTCAAGCCTCACAAGTCAAATTTCCTCAGACAATTGCTTAGATGGTTGAAAATTAGTTGTATTGGACAAAAAGTCAACTGTGGTCAACATACAGTCAAACTTCATGATTTTTGGTCAACATCCTCATTTTGAAGTTACATTCATCATTTGATCAAGGGTTGATCATGATTCATCAAGAAAACTCAAGATTTGCTCAAAAGTCAAACTTTCTAAATTAGGGTTTCTAGGTGAAAAGTCAACCAAACTTTGACTGGTCATAACTTCTTCATACTTTCTCAGAAATTTCCCCACCAAAGCTCATTTTGAAGGAAATTCACTTCTCTACAACTTTATGTCTCACAAGAATGTTCAAAAAATGCTTCATTTGGAAGGTATGGATCAAAGCATTACAGGTCTTTTTCAAAGTCAACAAAAAGTCAAGTTTTTGTTTTGAAGATATATTGAGCATGGAAACTCCAATTGAGATGAAACAAAAGAGGTTGGTTAAAGGACTCTTAGAGCTTTCTAAAAAGTCCAAGAACACTCAAAAATGTGGAAAATTGAGCAAGATACACCACTCACAAGTTGGGCAATTTTGAAGAAGTGCACAAAGAGAAATGCTTCTAAAAATAATTTTTTTTGCAAATGGGCTTACTTTTTCTTCATCCAAACTTGTTCCTTATGCAATTAGGAATATCCAAGTCCAATGCCACGAATTTTTATTTTATCTTTTTATTTAATTTGGAATTTATTCATTTAAATACAAATTAAATCCAAAAATAAAGTATAAAATCAAAATTAAATGCAAATTTGATTTTTCTCTCTTCCTTGAGATCCAAGAAAACCAATAAAGCCAGCAAATTTCGAAATTTGATTGGATATGGCAAGAAATTGATTGAAATTGATCAAAAGATGAAAATTTGATTTGGAACAAAATCAAATATTTTTGCATTGATTGATGATTGATTCTTTCTCAAATCGACTTCAAATCCATCTACTATATATACACAACACATACCACACAATTAGGGTAGAAAAACTGGCTGGAGAAACCCTATTGAAGCTCAAAAAAACCGTGGAGTTCAAGCAACTAGCAGCCACAGTTCAAGCTTGTTTCAATCGATTTTGAGGATTCCATTGCATTCCTTGGGTTGTTCAGAGTCGATCCAGACCCTTACATCATCCAAAACCATCAAGAATCAAGAAATCCGAATTTGGTTTGTTCATATATATTTCAAAATCGATTTCTCATATTCATGCATTTTTAACATGATTTGTTCTTGTTTTTGTGATTAGTAGGAAGCTTGCAAACGTTTTGGGCAGTTTAATTGCATTTCCATGGCCTGAAGCACGATTTGCCATTGTTAGGGTTTTCGACCACGATTTAGGGTTTCCTTAAAACGGAAAAATTAGACCTCAAGACCACTACCATGGCGTTCGAAATGATGTTTCCAATCGATCCATGGTCTTAGATTTTATTTATATTGCTTGTATATGATTTTTTGATTTAGCCAGGGACATAGCGTCGAGCCAAGGCCGACGCAGGATTTTCAAAAATTTGAAACGAGGAAGACGAAGCTTGGCGCGTGATCTGGAGCATCAGGGGACGACGCGTGCTTGTAATCCGTTCGCTCCAATTTCCAAACAGTGATGCGTGCTAGCTCAGATGGCAAAGGCGTGGGGGTATGAAAGCAAGGTCTCCAGTTCGATCCTTGGCCATGACACTTATTTTTACAAGTTTGCAAAACTTCATATTTTCTTATATTTTCTATTCTATTTTATTTAATATTTTACATGCATTTTAATTTCTTTTCAATAATTTTTATCATGCATTTAAAAATACCAAAAAATATTTTCCTTTTTGCATTATTTTCAGAAAATGTTTATTTAATTTATAAAATTAAAAAATATTATTTTGCATGCATATTTAATTTTATTTCAATTTTTGCATTTTAATCACTTTTAATTAGTTTTTAATTATTAAATCATCTCCAAAAAATCCCAAAAAATTATTTTAGCATATTAATGTTATTTCCAGCATGAAATATTTTTCTCATTAAAAAATTTTCATTTTTACTAACATTTTCCTCTTATTCGATTTCTCTCGTATTTTCCGATTTCTCATCTTTTACAGTTATCCGTTTGGACGATTTCTTTTCTTGTTTTTTTTCCAATAATGTAATTGCTCATGGAATGTAATAGTTTAATTAGGGTTTTATTTTCCGCATTTTAAATTATGTATCTGCCCCAAAGCCATGTAATAGCGTAGGATCTATCTTTCCGCACTTTACCTTTCCGCATTTTAATTTCCGCATCTTATGAACTGCTAGTAATTAGGCGTGTATGGCAAGATAAAATTGAACATAGCCCACTAATTTTCAAGATAACATATCTGAATTCAACACGCTTTTTCACACATGCACCCCTTAGGGTAATCCTCTCTTGTTGCCTTTACGAATTCAAATGGTCATGTCCCTCGAACGTAGAGGTATTCTAGCACCGTTGCCTTCAAACAAATCATCATAGTCCCTTCGATACAAAGATCATAAGACCCACGATGTCTCCTCCGAATACATGATCTTGACCCTCGATTGTCGCCTACGAAAAATGATGATAGTCCCTTCGAATGTGTTAGGATACTTCCTACAAGTTGCTTTCTATGACCATCCGAGGTCCCTTCGAATGTCCCGCTCACATCCAACGAATAGAGTTACCTACCAACTAATGGTATGGATAGCACTATTCTAAAGGAACATAAAATAACACGAAAACGACCAATTCTGAGTAGGTAATAAGACTTTTAGTTGCTTGCTCTATCAAAACATCTTTTTGCACCTCACACCTTTTTTTTGTCAAAATTCAAATTCTTTTCAAAACGAAACATTTCCAAACACTTTGTATACATTCCTACATGAATCATTACAAAGTCAAAGCGAAATGCTTTTTTCAAAAATGTTTTCAAACACACAGAAAGCAATTTTAAAGTGATCTAAGAGCAACTAAGAGCCCGTAGATAACTACGGATGGAAAGGGGTGCTAATACCTTCCCTTTTCATAACCTTCTCCCTTACTCAGAATCCAACGAAGGTCTTTTCTGTACTTTTTACCTTCCCTTAATTGGATAAAAGAAAAGTCGGTGACGACTCTTGCTATCCGCACATTTGCGATACAAAAACCTAAAAAGTCAGTTCACCGTGTTACAGGGTGGAAGCAGTACTCTATTTCTGTTGAGATGCTAGCAAAAAACATGCAGTTTGTCCATACGAAGATGCAGTTTCATAGTTACCAGTCTTGGTTCTTCACTGCGGTTTATGCAAGTTTGACAGAGGCTATTTGGAGTTTACTGTGGAATTATTTGATCAATATAGCGCGTCATACATCTGAGTTATTCCGATCATCATCCTTTGCTTTTAAGTCTGTTTGCTTTGTGTTAAACCTTAATTTTTCTCCTTTTTTGTATTTTAATTTTCAGGAAAAACTTATCACTATGTTGCCATTTTGTTAATGTTGGATGTTTTTTGATTTCAGGAAAAAATTTATCAGTGGATCTGTAGACTGTAAGAGGGTGGATCAAGAGTTGCAACACTTGATATTATCAACTACATCTAGGTTGGTTATATCACTGTTCTATGTTTTTCATATAATACATCAACGTTTATAGTTCCATAAATGTTTCTGCTGATTGGGAACTGTGGGTGGCAAGACAATCAAACCAACACACTTGGGCAACACTTTGCATGTAGATGGAATGACCTATATTGTTGTGTTATATCTAGTTCTACCGTGTTAATGTATCAAACACATAACATAACCCATATGTTACGTTCCAGACAATTCTACCTTCTCTACCAAATGCCACCTTAGAATGGGAGAGAGGGTGGGGGAGTGGGATGGACTATAGCAATAAGAGTTAGTGAAATGAGAGTTTGGTTTTTACTTTTTTCTGTCATATATGATTTGGTAAAGGAATGTAGCAATTGTGATCATAATTTCAGAGATATTTTAACCTTATAGAGGATGTATACTATTGAATACTATTAATTTAACTTAAATGATATCCCCTCATTTTAACTAGTCATTATGTGTATTTCATCCATATGTTCCATGCATATTTCATTTATTAGTACTAGTTTAGTTTGTACTATAATTTTGAATACTTGTTATTCTAATGGTTCTAATTATTCTTGTCTTTATCCTATTCCAAACATTATCCTTATCCTACTGTGATAAATTTTAGTTTATTCTTATTCTTATGTACAACTTAATTACTTTACAGGATAATTAGTTATGGAAAATAAAGATACCTCTCAAACACGATGTCCACCTATCTCACAAGAAATTACACATCAACCAATTCCCAATGAAAGTGGTAACCAATCAGTTGATGTTCCTCCTCCCACGCCAAATGATAATATGGAGGTTGATAGCTAAACAACCATAAGTCATTGATCTAGACAGAAAAGTTTTGTATGGAATCATTTTACAAAGGTCAAAGTTGACGGAAAAGATAAGGCTCAATGTAATTATTGCTCAAAGAAGCTTAATGGATCCTCAAATGATGGGAAGTCACATTTAAAATGATATTTGGGATGTTGTCCTAAAAAGAAGATTTTGAACCCATCTGATAAAGGACAAACAATTCTTATGCCTAGATCCATGCAAGGTAAACAAGAGTTGAGTACTGGAATTTATGATGTAGAAAATTCTAAGAAAGAGCTTGCACATGCAATTATTTTGCATGAATATCCGCTTTTAATAGTGGTTCAAATTGGTTTCAAAAGATACTCAACTTTTCTCCAACCAATATTTCATGTTCCTTGTAGAAATACTATAAAGAAGGAGATACTCAAAGTATACAATATGGAGAGATCATCAACTTTGAAGTTGTTAGAAAATCTTGAAGGAAGAGTGACCATTACTTCTGACCTTTGGACCTCGAGCAATAAAAAAAGGGATATATGGCTGTCACTGCTCATTACATTGATGGAAACTGGAATTTACAGAGTCACATTTTGAGGTAAATCTAATTTCTTCTAATAATAGATTAATTGCATATATATATATAGTTTTGTGAATCACATTTTGAGGTAAATCACATTTATACTAGTTTTGTGAATCTTATTATGTTAGGTTCATTAATGTTCCTGCATCTCATACTAGTGAAAATCTTTGTGGTGCATTGGTTGAATGTTTGATGGATTGGAACATTGATTCAAAATTGTCTACTATCACTTTGGACAATTGTAGCACAAATGATGCAATGATTGAAAAAATTAAGGCTAAGTTGAAACCAGAGACATTATTAAGGGACGAGGCCTTACTTCATATGTGTTGTTGTTCACATATATTAAATTTGATAGTAAAAGAAGGGTTAGAAGTTGTGAAAGATGGGATA
This sequence comes from Vicia sativa, assembly GCA_021764765.1. NCBI lineage: Eukaryota > Viridiplantae > Streptophyta > Magnoliopsida > Fabales > Fabaceae > Vicia > Vicia sativa. The sequence goes on from CM038792.1 coordinate 59,696,849, forward strand.
GAGATGATTCGAGATAGCGTTGCATTTTGGACAACAACTCCTAAAAGGAAGGAACGGTTTGATAAGACATCTAAACAATTAAAAATACCTTGCACCAAGAATTTAGTTTTAGATTTTCCAACTAGATGGAATTCTACCTACAAGATGCTTGATGTTGCTATTTTGTATGAAGAGGTATTTAATAGATTCGCAATCCGTGGAACTCAGTACACTTGTTTGCCAACAAGTTTACATTGGAAATTTGCAAAAGAGATTTGTGTAAAATTGAAATTGTTCAATTCTATCACTGAAGTGTTTTCTGGAACTAAGTATCCAACTGCCAATGAATACTTTCCTAAGATTTTTCAGATTAAAGTTTCATTACTTGAGTGGATTGAATCCTATGACAAATTGGTAAAAATAATGACAGAAAACACGTTGGTAAAGTTTGAAAGATATTGGAGTGTGATTCATGAAATAATGGGGGTTGCCGCTGTTTTGGATCCTAGGTATAAAACTGATTTGCTTGAATATTATTATGGATTCTTCTATGGGAATGATGTTGATTCCCAAGTTAAGTCAATCAGACAGTTGTGTTATGAAATGCTTTATGATTATCAATTAAAAATGAACAAGGATTCTAGAAGTGAATCTGAAATGTTGGATGCTAATGTTGGTAATGTTAGTAATGATGGTTTGAAAGACTATGATTTGTATGTCATAAGAAAAAAAAGAGCTATAACTTCATCTGTTAAAACAGAGTTGGATGTTTATTTGGAAGAGGAAGTTTTACCAAGAAGTCCAGATTTTGATATTTTATTATGGTGAAAGTTAAATGGGATTAAGTATCCAACACTTCAAGAAATTGCAAGGGATGTATTGGCAATTCTTGTTTCTACCCTGGCTTCTGAATCCGCATTTAGTACAAGTGGTCATATCGTTAGCCCTCATCGAAGTCGACTTTATTGGACCACTTTAGAAGCTTTGATGTGTGAAATAAGTTGGTTATTGAGTGCTGAGAATAATGTTAAAGACCTTTCTTGTTTATATTTTTTTATTTTTACTTGTCAAGACTATCATTGACTATATTTTACTATATTGATAGGTAATATGAAATCTAACGTGGGAAATGAAAATGCTATTTTACTAACTGAAATGGAGTCTGATGATGAAGGTATTATTCATACTATTTGTATTAAATTTGTCAAGTTAAATTTTTATGTTTTAACTTTTATTTTTTAATACAGGTGAGTTGTTGATTGATGGTGCTACTTCTATTTCTAACTCCCGCCTCGAAGATGAAGATTATTAGAAAATTTATTGTTTATTTGGAACTTTTTTTGTTATGATGATATAGTATATTTTGTCCCATGTTGTTGGAATGGTTCTTTTGTTGATTGTATTGTTTTAATTTTGTATTTGTACTTTGCAAAAAATTGTTGGCTGTTGGGAGTGATTTATACTTTGATATATTGAAAGATTACACTCTTTTAATGAATCACAACCAATTATAGTTGTTGATTGAAGGGTTATGATTGAAAAATATTTGGAATGGTGTTTCAATATTAAATCCTACAATTATTTACTCAAATTAAGGGCGAATTTTGTATTTTTAATGTACTTGTTAATGTTGTCCATGAAATTTGTGAAAAAAAATAGGTATTTTTTTATTTTAAAAAAACAGTTTTCGCGGGTGTGGGCGGGTGCAGGGGCGGGTGACTCGTTCTCCATTGGGGGAGGGTCCGGGGGTAAATTTCTATCCCCGAACGGGTTTGGGGGCGGGGAGGGTCTACTACTGGGGTATGGGTGCGGGTGCGGGGTTAGCTAAACCCGCCCCCGACCCGCCCCGTTGCCATCCCTACACAAGAGTCCCATTGAAAGGTAGCAACTCCTTGGGGTCGAAGTCCAAGCCTTTGAAATCAGTTTCATGAGGCATAATCTCTTTGGCATCTTGACAAGAAAAAGTCATAATTCCAGGGTCTCCATCAGAAGGGCCGGCTTGCGCCACGTGCATCACACCCCGAGCGTATCTCTTTCGTGTTGAATTTGTAGAGGGCCCTTCGGTTTGAGTGCATGTCGTGTAAGCCTTGCCTCACGAACTTCTTCGACCGCTTTTCCTTTCTTCTTTGAAGGTGACCCAGAGGTACCTTCCCCTTTTGGTGGCGGACTACACTTGCCGGATTGATCCGAGTTATGCTTAACATACGATGAGAGTTTTCCTCTCTAAATTAGTTTTTCGATTTCCCGACTTAAAACAGTATAATCTTCTGTCGAATGTCCCCAGATTCTATGGTAAGTGCACCACGCCTCAGTGTCTTTGCCCATCATGGAGTTCACTGACCGCGGTGTCCATGGAATGCTAAACAGATTCAAATGATTAACGTCCTTCCAAATGTCTTCCTTCTTTGCATTCAAGGGAGTAAAGGTCTCATCTGGCCTGATCAGTTGACGAGATAGGTGTTGGGAGCGTCTTTCCCGGGGACGTTCTCTCGGAGGCGAGTTATCACGTGGACGAACTTTTTGTCCAACATGCTCTTCACGCCCCTTACCCTTATCCTTAGCATCTCGGGCTCTTTTCTCCATGTCTCTTTCTTCTCCCTTTACATAACATTCCGCACGGGTGATAATCTCATCCATGCTCTTAGCTGGCTTGTGAGCTAGAGACTCGTTGAACTGCCCGACGCGGAGCCCATGCTGGAATGCCGCCACAAATATTTCCTGGTTGGGGTGAGAAACCTTTATAGTTTCTTCGTTAAAAAATGTCATATAGTCCCTCAACGACTTTGATTGTAGTTGTCTGACATTGAAGAAAGAAGTATTCTCCACCTTCCGATGACGATTTGCTAAGAACTGTTGAATTATCTTCTTATTAAAGTCTTGATAACTGACAATAGAGAGCCGAGGCAGGCTCATATAGAATCTTAATGTAGACTCCCTGAAAGTGTCAGCCATTAACTTACATTTCAAGGAGTCGCTGGATCCAATTAGAGCCATGATGTTGTTGGTAGCGATTATGTGCTCCTGCGGATCAGACTTTCCATCATACGTTGTCAAGATGGAAGGTTTAAAGTTTTCTGGGACTTGATAATCCCAAATGGCTTGGGACAAAGGATGAGGCTCCAAAAGTTCCGCCTCCTGTTCCTCACTCTCGTCCAAGCTCTTCTGTTGAAGAGTCTGAACGCTATCTTGCAGGGCGTCGTTGTGCTGACGTAAATTGTCAATCATGGCCAGCAACTGTGCCAAGTCTGGATGAGGCAGATCATGCTCTGGTGTCGTAGACATTCTGTCTTTGTAAATCTAATCCAGTGGCCCGAGAATATTTTACCGGGGCCCCACGATGGGCGCCAAATGTTCTTGCTAGAATAATTAGTTGAGTATGTTTAGGGATTTGGAACTTCAAGCAAGTTTCCTTGAGCTCCAAGCTATGTGTGTTGCTTACCCCTAAGTCGGGATCCCTTTTATAGAGGTGTAAAGACCTCATTAAACATATTCTATAACTACCATGCCTCTTCCTTAACCATAATTGAGCAAATATAATTATCCATAACTTCCACCATTATAAATAGTAACGTGCGCCGTCAAGAGTTATTTTGGCAGTTTCATCCTTTAATTGGCCGACCAGTGTGTAACGTCTATATGAACCGAGCTAACCATAACCGTCTAGGCCGAGTTAGTCATCGGCTCTACTTGGTCTAATTAACTAGGTAATATCCTTACCCGAGCATGAACACTCACATCTCGGCTAAATGGACTTTATGAATGAACAATGCTTATTTTGTAGGTTTTTGTTGATGATTGATGAAGCATTAAAGTTATGGGTAAGCTTGGGCCATTTTGGAAGTGCTGAAAAGGAAAATTTGAAGTTTTATTCAGGATAGGCCGCTGAGCACAAATCAAAGCATGCTACGCAGTTTTTACAACTTGGCAGAATGTGATTTTTAAGGCCGCTATGCAGCGCAATCCTGCTTAGCACGGTCCACTAAACTTGGAATTAATATTTCACTGAGCCCGCTTAGCGCGGTCAGGTCGCTGAGTGGGACTCACTTTTGAGGCACTTGTATAAGTACCATTGTAAGATATTTTGGGGATCCTAACTCATTTCTAAAGCATAAAGATCCGATTTTTAGTTCAAAAACACCTTCTCTCTATTTTGTAACTCAAAATCAAAGATTTTAATCTTGAATCTTTGATCATTTCTTGTTGATGTCACATAAGCTTTCTACTTTACTTGTTCATAAAGCTACCATGGTTATGGGTAGCTAAATATCTCCTTGTGTCAAGATTAGAGGTAGATAATCTAAACTTTTGTATGTATTTCTCTTAATCTTTTGTATGTGAACAAGTTTATGATGAATATAGATGAAAAATCTTGTTTTATGGTGTATATTTGATTTGATCACTATTGAGAAATATGTTCAACTATTGACCTAGATTTTTATATATATCAACAAACAATTTCTAGAAATAGTTTTGTGAGTTGATATTCACTTATATTGAGCTTTTAAAGTTATCATATTAATAGTTAGGTTGAGATATCATCTAAATATTAATATGATAAAACTCACAATGTGTTTTAGAGATGAAACTTATTGAAAGGATATGTGATTATATTAGTGGTTAACAAGTTCACATGCTTGGTTGAGAAAATACATATGAAATAGATCATTGAACCCTAATCTTGACATGCTTTTACCAATCGATTTTAAATCCAAAACTCTCATTTAAATCCAAAATGACTCTTTTAACGGATACTAAACATCTTTCCATGAAATCAAATCTTTTTTTTAGCAAAACCAAAACCCCTTTTATAAATATAGCACTTAAAATCACTTGAACTATAGAAAGGTGGTGATATCACACCAATTTCTATGGAAAACGATAATATAAATACTTGTGTTGAAAATTACTTACAACAATACCACGTAGAATATTAATGCAACGACGCTTACACAATGCATATGGTACCATTACATTGATACTTAGGTTCATTTCACTCCATGATCCCCACCATATGATCAATTTTTTATTGGAATTGGAGTACACTAAATCGCTACCATCATCGTAGGTAACACTTCAGTAAACCCCCAAACAAGGACTTAGCTACTCGCACTCGAACCATCACCATATGAAACAAGGACACAACATAATTTAGAACATAAATTCCACAGCATGAATGCATGGATATTCAACATGCAACAACAACATCATTAACATAATACCATCTCAACATAATAATTGCACTCAAACCATCACCATAGAAAATGAGGCTACAACATTATTTAGAACAAAAGTTCCACAACATGGATGCATGACTCACAACATGCAACACCATTATCAACATAATACATCTCAACATAATAATTAACCTCAACATCCACTACAACAAATAAAGTTTTCATGATGAAGCTTTCACGTCATCCAGAAAAGAAACGAGATTTTATTCCAAGGCGCGCCATTATTATTAAAAAATAACTTGTTTCTTCAGTTATTTTAAAAATTGAGGTGATATACCATTCCGCACATGCTTTAAATTTTTAGGAGGACCATTCTTTAAAGGAAAATTTTAGAGGGACTAAAAATAAAATTTGAGATATTTATAGGGACCAAAAACTTATTTAACCCTAATAAAAATCACCAAAGTATAATACAAGGTATCCTTTAACACAAGGAGTGCTTAACATACCAAAATAGAGAAAATTAAAAGTTACAATAAAAAACATAGAAGCACCAGAGTGCTTAAATAACTTAAATAGATGTCATAGAAAAAACATCCAAGCAATTAGAAACTTCACGCCTAGGATTCATGCTATAAACCATATTGGTAGAACCTGATAAGAGGACACATAAAGAATCAAAAACTACAAACCACTACCAACTCCAAAATCATGATAAACACCTGATTCACTATTGGTTAAGAAAAGATATAATTGATAAGGTTATGAATCCATTTAGAGAAAATACATGAGCTCGTCTTTTCCTTACCAAGAAACCAATTATAGGTCAAAACAATATTCCTCTCTTCCACTTCTTTCACAATTGTTAAAACACTATTAAAGCTATCATTATTACGAACCCTCAAAATAGACAAGACAACCACATATACCAAATCCTAGAAAAATCATCCCTATATTTAGCCCTATCACCTAAAGAGAGAGAAAACACTCAAACATAAGCCTATGATCCGCATACCAACCCAACAACTGAAAGATCTGATATCAATATGATAAGGATAAATCACAAATTACAAAGAGATGAGGAAACAACTCAACCAAACCCCTACACATGGGGCAAAATATCTTATTAGAATCAACAATCATCACCCGTTTGAACAAGTTATCTCTAGAAGGTAGTATTTCTTACAAAAGTTCTCAAGAAAAGACCATCACCTTATATGAGGCCTAACTTGCCCATATTAGGGGTATGGTTGAGTATTCCACAAATCAGAAGAATGAGAAGGGATAAGGAGGTCCAAATGAAAATGATAAGTATAAGCAACGGAAAATATACCATCTCCAATATGATTCTAGTTCTACTTCTCTTTATCCAATAAAAGTAGAACTATCAAGCCTAAAGAGAAGAATAACAATCACATGAGAATATTCAAAGCATAAAAGTAACAAAGAGAAGCATTGGTGATCTACTTTGAAAAAAATGAATAAAAACATCAAATAACTAAGAATAACAACAAACAAAAACTTTGATAAGAAGCAACAAACTAACCAATCTCAAGGGCCCTAAAAAACAAAAGAAAGAAGGTCCCACCACCTATAGAAAACACAAGGTAAGATGTTGATTATTCAAATAAACTACTCTATTAACCAAAGAAGCCAAACACTCATGTCACTGGCGTATGAGGCACAAGAAGTTATCTCTTCCACTTAGAAAAAGTGAGGGAGCAACTCAGTCCACTAGCACATGAGAAGAAGTTAGAAGTTCATCATCTCTTCCCACTTCATCGAGACTCGGAAAAAGGATTCTAAAGAGTGCAAGCTCAAATAAGAGATCCTCCTAAAAAGAAGAAGATAATTCTCCATATTTCTAGATAAACCCTTAAAAATCAGACATATGTAAACAAATATTAGTGCCAAAAAGGGACAATTATTTAAATTTTAAAAAGAAAACAATTATTATTAATTAAAATGATACTGATATTGATTTTACAAATGTAATTTGATATATCAAATCCTAACTTATTCTAAATATAAAATAAATATGACTTTTCACTATTTCTATTTGTAGGATTGAATCAAAATTTAACAGCATCTATCATTTGATTTTTGCACATTGGACATTTAGGATCAATTTTGACAACCATCACATACATGAGACAAGAAGCACATCCCATAAGAATCATTGATGGTAGCTCATCCTTTGCAGTCCCACCAAGATCACAATCCAATATTGAAGACACATATGACGGTAATGGAGCTGAAAATCTTAGACCATTTTCTAAGTTTTCAGATTTATTTATTATACCACTCAAGCTTTTGTTTCTTCTCTCCACTGATGTTGGCTCAACCTTTGAATGTACCAAAAATAAAACATGAAGAAAAAAGTACATAATCAAGATCAAATTTATAGTTATTGATAAAATATCAACAACAAACATATCATTAATAAAATCCCAATCTATTAAATAAATCAAAATTCATAGAACAAAGCATTGTTTTAAATTGCAAATGTAAGTTCAGACGATGCGATTGTGGTAATTGCAATTATTAAGATGCACATTGTGGCCGTCCCTACGTGAATTTTGATTGAAAGATATTTGAAAAAAAACTTAATATTTAATGCTAATATTTTATGTTTAAAGAAACACTTAATATTTCATGTTAAGACTTTTCATTATATTAAATGTAAATTGAGTTTTAGGATCTGAAATTTTTAACTTTAATTAAATTTTTTTTAAAATACAGATAAAATTGTATGATGTGGTTCATAACATAGTCGGACACATGATTTAAATTCACACTGCAATTATAGTTTGATGCAGTTGTAAAAATTATAATATCAACAATATTACTGTCGTAGTTACAATTATGCAAAGTATAATATCAATAATATTATGGCTCAATTGCGCTGGCAGACCACAATTTACAATTTAAAACAATGAAAAGTGTATATATTAAATAGAGTAATTAAAAAAATAAGAAGGGAAATTACCTCAAAATTAATTTCGTCCCGCCATTCAGTTTGTATTGGTTGATTAAGATCAATGGCAAAATTTTGTTTCTCAATATTCATAATTTTTTTAAGTTATGAGTCACTGAATTCTTTACCCTAAACTAGAATGAATGATACATAAAGTTAGTGCCCTTATATACAACAAAAAATGTTTGGGATTAAATTCAACATAAAATTATTTTAAATTATAATATTTTAAATTATAATTTAATTGATATGTATTGACAATATAGATATATTTAACATTGAGGGTTAGTTATAATTGTTTAATTTAAAAAAAATTAAATTTCATTTAATCATATATAAAACATCACATTTGAATGGTTGTGACGCACAATGACTATGTAAATCTTTTTATATTAATAGTACTTATTAATTAATCATTATGAATTATGAGTTTTTTTAATATGTTAAAAATATTTGCACTTTCAATTTTGAAATGAATAGAATAACTTAACATACTGCAAAAATATAAAATCTCCTAATCTAGAAAATAATTCTTTTTTAATATAAAAATAGTTTCAGGAAAAATGTCAAGCTCTTATAATTTTTTTTCCTTACCAAATAACAGGTATATGAAAAGTTTAATATCATATAGTATGCGGTGAATCATATAAATGATAGTCAAGTACTCAAAAGTTCAATATTTAAACTATTTTTGAAAATTGAATGTAGAATACTCCTTTTTTGGAGATACAATATTTAGAAAAGTTCTAATGATAATTCCTTAAAAATTGGAGAATGGAAAAATAATATTTTATATCAATTCTAAATGAAATTTAAACTTCATTAGTTGATATTATAAAGGCTCTATCAGTTTTATTTTTTGTTTCAAAAAATAATTTTTATAAAGTTACATATTTTTGTCAAAAAGAGTTTATAAATAATAAAAAAAAGTTTTAAATGAAAAAATTATTTAAATAATTGTTTTTAAAATATTATTTTAGATATTTGATCATTATTCTATAAAAAATTTGAATATTAAAATTTCAAACAACAAAATATTTAAATTTGAACTATTTTCAAATAATTTTTCATAAAAATTATATTTAAGATAGTTTTTTTTAGACTTAATTATAGTTTTGGTCCATTGTTTTCTCAAACCCGTGATATCAGTCCCCTTATTTTTATTTTTAAACAGTTTTGATTCTCCATACCTATTTTGTGCCAGAAAGCGCTGGTGTATTCGCTTTAATTACAGCTTTAGTTCTCTATTTTTTAATTTTAAACAATTTTGGTCTTCTATTTTCCACAACTCAGTTCTTTCTGACAGGAAAGTGGACACGGGGATCAAAATTATTTTAAAAAAATAAAAAAATTAATATCATGAGTTGAGAAAAATAAGAGGATCAAAACTGTAATTAAATCTTTTTTAATAAAATTGTAATTTTGACTATTTTTTAGTATTCAATAATATATATTTATGTTATAGAATACAAAATTAGTATTTCAATTAGTACTAAGCAAATTTATAAAAACTTTTAATATTTTAAAACATATTTTTATAAAAATTATTTTGAAAAATATACGGAAAATACTTTATCAAACTCTTGTGATTGAGATGACACCTAATAAAATATTTTATTAATAAAACTAAAATACAATGTTTTTTTATTATTGTTATAAAAATAGAATATTATGTATATTTACTAATTATTTTTTGGTCAAATTTTAGTATATTTGATTGTCATCATTGAGTTTGGATTTTTAAATTAATCTGTTTCCAAATTTTGAATTCAAAATGAATTGATTGGTTTATTTATTTATTTGTAAATTAATTCAGATTTTAATTTTGAAATTAGAAAATCTCAACCGCGTTAATAACTATATTTTGAATGACTTATAAATTATTAGAGAATTCAATTATTTTATTGCTAAGTTTTTAAATAACTAAATTAAAAATTTATTGAGTGGTATGGGTATATGAAGGAAATCCGAGGTACTACCAACAAATTTCTAGATATAAAAGTCGATTTAGAGTCTTTTGAGTATCCCAATACTATGGTGGTAAATGTACTTATTGTTACTCGGAAGAGACTAGTCTCATTACTAAGGAAAATTCATATAACAACGGTTAGGAATATATATAATCACATGGGTCCAGACGCTGTTGTGTAGATTGTAGTTGTATATGCCACACTTACAATCACGGTTCAGTGACAATTATTGTAAAATATTTATTACAACGGCTGACTCAAACAACTGTTGTAAAAAATATAGTGGCACGAGTTCGATACTTAACTACAATCAAAATTATAGTGCATAAATAAAGCCTTTCACAACAGTTAAACATTCCAACAGTTGTGGTATATATAAAAGTTTATTATAAAATATGAGATTGTTTGTTTTTCCCAGCCCCTCATTAACCATATACAACCATTTAAATAGATTTTCGAGACAATAATTTAAAAAATTAAGTTAGTATTGAAAAACAACTTAGACGATCCAATATTTGTTGAATTGCGAACATTTTGTAAATCATAATTTCTTCTCTTAACTTATATGATTTGACTCAATCCCAAATTCTTCAAAGTAATATTGATAAATAGATGACAGTCTAAATGTTTCACAAAACTTTGATTTCCTTTTCTTTTCTAGTTTATTTTTCAAATATAAAGTTTTGTGTGAAAGATCCAGAATGACACCAATTTATCAATATTGTTTTGAAGAATTTGTGATTTTGAATGAAATTTTATACGCTAAAGAGGAAATTATGATTTACAAGATGTTTGCAATTCGACAAAATATTAGATTGTCTAAGTTGATTTTCAAGAATAAATTAATTTTTTAAATTATTATCTTAAAAATATTTTTAAATGAGTGCAATTTCAATGAGGAGTTAGTGAAACAAGCAATCTCATATGACATAATAAACTATCTAAACAACATTTATCAACAAAAACATCAAATTAATTTACATGGATAGTGAAACAAACAATATACATACTATATAATATACTTCATTTTACATGTCAACATGTATAAGAATTTAAACAACAAAACATTGTTACACAAACCATATGTACCTTATCACCATATGAGGTTCATCTAGTTTGTGAAGCCATGAAAAAGAAATACAAGATGGATGAAGTTTACACAATAGCTTCATACTTCTTATAGCTTCTCAAACTAGATGAGGTTTGTTGCTATTCTTTGTTAAGGTAGCGAAGACGAATCTGAAAAAATGAGAACAATCAACAAAAACAAAATGCAACAAACAAGATAATGGCTGACAAGAAGAAGAAAGATGAAGAATACATTAACGTATGAAGCACAAGATTCACGACTAATGGCGAAGAAGAGAAAATGGGTTTTATAGTTTCACTGTGAAGGAAATAACACTATTATCATTAAGTAAGAGTTAATTCACTTATATATAGGTAAATCATCTCAAAATAAATAAAAGTTAAACGCGTTCACAAACGTTAAAAGAATAATATATATGATGGCGCTGAGGTTCAAACCCATGAAAGCTTGATGGTTTTACCACGGTTGTCTTCTCAACCGTTATTATATACAAATAATTTTTAATTAAATAACAAAAATAATATGGGAGCGCCTTATTTTAGAGATGTCACCACGATGTAGTGAAGAACCGCGGTGACCATGGAGTTGTCATTTAGGAATTTTGTAGTAGTGTCTATAAGAGACGTGTCGCGATGAAAAATTCGGAGATCAACCTATTGACTAACTTGACTCACAAGGATTTAGAGAAATCACCACCAAACTTTATTGTTTCCAAGAAAAAGGAAAAAGATCAAAACCCTATTGTTTTAACATGCAATGCAAGAAGTAGAATACTAAAATAAAGCATAAAGAAGAGATCTAAGGTACAAGGATTAGTTTATACAAAGTGGAGGTATTAACACCCTATGTATATGTAGTACTGTACAAGTACCTTTTATAATATCTGTTTTGTTAAATTGTTTGTTTGCTAAATGAGTGTGGATATGGGAAAGAAAATTTATTTTATTTGTATTTTTGTTTGGAAATATATAGTTTTACACCTATGTACCAATTAAGGATCAAAACCTCGTAGTTCGTGGTAAACATAACAAAAGAGTTTGTTGTAGTTGATTTTAAGAGAAATGATATTTAATCATCCTTAAGGAGAATACTCAACTAATTCCACCACAAGTATGAGGAGATAAATATTGCATCATCATAAAGGAAGGACTACTAAATTGGATATAAAGATCAAAAAGTTGCTACTAACTTCTTTATATGGAAAGAATCAACATTTACTTCAATCATTATTATGGGGATAGGAGAATTTACATCTCAACTATAAAGAGGATTTATATCCAATCTCTTATGAGAAGAGGTTTTAAATTGAGAAGTCAAAATAGCAAAAAGGTTTGAGTGAGGTCGAATCACTTTTATTCTTTTGAAATTATTTTAATAAGCTTTAAGTGTATTGAAGCATTTTTTAAAGAAACAGAGTTTGAAAGTGCAATGACATAAAGTCAAGGTTTTTTTATATGAAAGGGATGATATTTTAAAAAAGATTTTTAGGGTTTAAGTACAAAAGGTTTTTATAGTACATAATGATACATAGGATAAATATTAACAATTACAAGGATAATATACAAATGTAAACACACAAAAGGTGAACCTAAGACATTGCACACGCTCATGACTATAAAGTCAACAATATTATCCTTTTTTATTGGATTTTGACACAAGATACTTAATATAAGAAAATATGATCATCAATTACTAATATAAAGAGAAAAAACACACATCAAGGTTACAAAAAATAACATGACTTTCAAAATTTAAATCAAAGATGAAATAGTATTAAACACAAAGGGAAAAGTCAACATGTTTATCAAGTAAAAGTTGTGACAATAGATAGAAAATGAAAGCATGCTTTGACTGAAAATTTAATCATGGATAACATAGACATGTAAATAAACACACAAGTTACATGGCAAGGAAAATAACCAACTTATCTTGTCAAACATCAACTTTAAGAAACAAGAGAATTCAAACAAAGTAGTCATCAAAGTTTAAAACCAAACAAAGTCATGGTATCAAAGTTAGGAGCATGCGTGTATATATAATCAAGACAAAGTATAACTCAAGGCAAGAGAGCATCAAGTATTCATTAATAAAGCAAGGAACAAGCATCAAGAAAATACATGTATTGAAATCAAAGGTTGTGAGTCATGGAGCATGATTAGGGTTTTTTATACAAGTTTGTGTTTTAAGCATTAAAAGTCAAGCTAAACCCTAAAAAAATCAAAAGAATCATGGTATAAGAATACACAATAGACATGGAATCAAACAATATTAATCCCAAGACATGTTATGATCATTCAATGTGGAATTAATCAAGCAATCAACAAAGAAACCAAATAGAAAGTCCTTAAAAACAACTAAAAAGGGATAGTTTTGAATTAAATGAAAAAGGGTTAAATAAATAATATTTTTTGGATTTTTAATATATTCACAAAATAAGTGTGATAGTTGAGGAGTACACAAAAATTATCCAAAGAGGAGTTTATTTGCTTGGTGAAAAGTTGAGTGAAAGTTGATAAAAAAACAAAATAAATAAGTGATAAAAATAATGGTTTTGTGGCCAAAGGGGTTTGAACCCACACCCTTATGGTTATTGGTTAAAACTCCACACACTGAACCATACACTCAGTAGTAGTAATAGACATTAACACAACATAATATGTGAAAATTAATTGATAAATGCTTAGAAAAACAAAAGTTTGGAAAATATGTAAAAAGGGAATTCGAACCCACACCCTTGGAGACAAAGAGACTTAAAATACGTGCACTAGCCACTGGGGTGGTGATACATCCACTATTTAAAGCATAAATAATATATTATTTGAAAAAAGTGAAAAAAAGGGCGTCAGGTCATCATCTTTTTCCTCATTCAAACAACTCCATCATTATTTCACATTCAATGAGAAAAAACTATATGGTTAGTTTCAGGGTATTGATGTCTACATTTTATCTTCAAAAACTAATCTATGATGATGGATTAATGTGGAGTTTCTAATTTTAGAAACCTTATATAGTGGAGAAAGTCCAATGCTTATCTTACTACTTTCAGCAACAATGCAATGGTCCAAAAAGCTTTTTGGGACCTTGGCGAAGTTAATTGAATAACTACTTTTCTTTGGAATAGTATAGAAGGTGTATAAATGATTAAATTTCAAGGATATTGCAAGGATTGTGAAACTCGAAGAAATGGACTTTGAGTTTCAATGGAGTTTGGAATTGTGCAACTCTGAGTTTGAGAGAGATTTGAGAGGTTTTGACTGAGCTCAACGTGTTATTTTCAAGTTAGAATCGACCTCTATTTATAGGAGAACATTAGGGTTTGAGGATGATAAGTTTTAAACTTAAGTTTTTTAGGGATTGGTTAGAATGCAACTTGAAGTTTCTTGCAAGATCATGGTTCCAATGCAAAATACAACTCCTATAAAGTGGTTGACATCTTTTAGAGGTGTTGCTTCTGATGTTGGTGTTGAGTGTAGGAAGAGGGAACCACTACAAATATAAATGCATGGAATTTGTGCAAAAAAACATGCCTTTTCTAAAATAGCAATGATGCCTTTCTCCTCTAAATGGAAAAATGGTTTGGACAATGCTTCAAACACATGGATAATGACTCAAATTTTTTTGTAATCTTATGATTATGGATAGATTTATAGGTTAAGGTGACTGACAAGCAAGATTTTACGACATGGCTTGGATATTTGATAATAAGTTTGTCAAAAGAATGACCTATAATGCAAGTATGGAAGGCCAACTTCTTCTCTTCGATTATCTTTTCTCAAACATGATAAGTTTTTGATCTTGGGCATTTTGGAAAGCTTGAAGGTTGTAAACCAAGGGTGAACCAAGGGTGTCACACACAAAGGCTGTAAGAAGAATCCTGAGATGCTTAAAAGGATCAATAAACTGAGGAGTTTTGTTTTCATGAGATTCTAAAAGCAAAAAAGTTACAGTTACATACTATTCAAATGTTGATTGGTGTAGAGACAAGGAAGGTTAAAGAAGCAAAACTAGCTACTTCTCTCTAGTATTTGGTACCTTAATCTCATGATGCTCGAGAAAGAAACATGTGGTGGCATTGTCATCGTGTGAGATTGAATATATAGCAGAATCACATGCTACGTGTCAAGCAATTTGGATCAGATCTATGCTAGAAGAGATAGAGGTCAAAGTGAAGAAACCTCAGGTGTTGCAGATAGACATCAAGTTAGTCATAAATCTTGCAAAGAATCCAGTTCTAAATGGAAGGAGTAAGCACATTGAAACTAGATTTCACTTTTTAAGAGAGAAGGTAAATCGAGATAAACTTGAAGTGAGATATTTCTCAAGTGAAGCACAATTGGCTGACATTTTCACCAAAGGATTCAAGATCGACGAATTCCTAAATTTGAGAAAGAAATTAAGAATAGGTCAAATCGACTATAATTAGTTTGTGTTTTACGACTTGGATTATAAGGGGATATGTTGTAATATAATCCAAGTTGTAGATCAAGCCCAAGTTAGTTAGGGTTAGGGAAAAAAGTATTTTTTATAATTTTTGGTTTGATAGAACTTCCAATGAGTTCAAGGCCTACATACCAACAATGTGCAATGTTGAAATCAAAACCTAGTAGTTCAGGTAAAAAAACTAAAGTTGTGTGTTGGTTGATTTTAATAAAATGTTTGTTAGAAAAGCCACAAAAGGCTCAAAAAGAGTTTGAATGAGGTTAGGTGTTTTTTAGTCTTATGAAAAAAAGATTCAAAGTATTATTAAGTGAATTGAAAGTTTATTAAGAAAAGAAGTTTGAAAATACATGGACCTAATTCCAAATTTTTTATAAAAGCGGTTCGAATTTTGAAAACAAGAATTCTTTGAAAAAGAGGGAAGATTTTGAAAATTAAATAATGGGGAAGAGATGAAGAGGCTATCCTAAGTGCTTAAAGTAAAAGGTAAGGGTAAAGAAAGATCTAACTGGGTGAGAAAACTAGTACTTGACATCAAGAGCCAATACCATATCCCATCCTTTGGATTACCATATAAGCGACAAGTAACTAGACAAAAAAACAAGCTTCAGATAAGTCAATGTCTCGGGTGAACTCGTGTCTCCAGAAAAACGGACAGAGTAACAGTTGTATTTGGAGGAAATCCACTCTTAATCGAGTATAACGGAATAACCTGCATACGAAGATAATAACCAGACAAGACAGAATAACACCAAGGGCACAAATATCTCCAAGTTGAGGTAGGGGTCCTAATCCTAAGTCCAAAAGTCAAACTCCGAGCATAAGGATAGTAACCAAGTCCAATTAAAAGTATTTTATGTCTAAGTTGAATTATTAGGTATTTTGGAAAATGAAAATAAAGCTCAAGTGAGCAAATTCAAAATAATAAGAAAATAAAATGCTCAAGTGAGCCCAGGAAAAAAAAAGACATGAAATGTTAATGCTAAAATTAAAGTGCATAAAAGTAAAGAGCATAAAAATATAAGCGGAAAGTAAAGAGCAATAAAATAAAAAGCAATTAATAAAGGTTAGCAAGATGACCATCTTGAAACTTGTCAAGTATATCATCTGATTATTAATTGTTAGTCGTCAACAAGGTGACCATATTGAAACTTGCGCATGAAGACTTGTCAGAAGCTTGATAGAATCAACGCGACCACACGACAAGTTTAAATTGATTTTCATCAAGTATATCACCGGTTTTAGAATTATTACATCACTTGATCAAAGATGATTGAGAATTTTAAATGGACAAGGTTAGTGGAAACTTGCCAGAAACTTGATTAAAAAATCAACGCGACACACGACAAGCGCCACAGGTGTTGAACCAAGATCAAAGCTCAAGTCATATTTTGGGGCTTATGTTTGAACATTGAAGCTCATGCCATCAATTGATCACTTTCTCTGAATCGGAACAAAAGAAAAATTAGATGGAGAAGAAGAAATCAGTTCCAAGTTTATTTTGCATCAGATGAATTTATTCGGTCTAACTTCGTCAAAATCAATCAACTCTCTTTGTGGATTTGGTCAAGAGACCTATCAACACCCAAATTCTATTGATGTTGAGGAAATTTGTGACTCCATATAAATTCAAAAATCAGCAAAATAAAAAGGAATTAAAAGTAATTAAAATGATGGATAAAACATAATTTGAAATTAGGTCATTTAATTGAATTTTATTGATGAAATACATAATAGTATTTTTCATCAAAATAAAATTCCAATAAAATTATCTAAAGTCAAACAGAGGTCAACAAGTGTTGACAAATTTTTTCAGAATTTTTTAAAAGCCAGAAAATATTTTAAACAATTAAATAAAAGGTGAAATGAACCAAAAATGGAAAAAAATAGCAAAGTCAAAAATAAAAATAAAATGAGGTCACCAATATTTGTCAAATGACCATTGGATCCTTTCAGAATTTTTCCAGAATTTTATAATGTCAAAAAGTATTTTTAAACAATTAAAAACATCCATTGAAAGAGAAAAATCATAAAAAATATTAAATATGAAAATAAAATTATGAAAAAGTAAAAATCAGAAACATAATATTTGGAAATATTTTTGTGAATTTTTTCATAATTTTTGAGTCAAAAATGAATGTTATATGATTTTTTGAAGCTTTAAAACATTTAAAATATAAAAATCAGAAAATAAAATAAAAATCCAAAAAATATGGAACATTAGATCACAGTCAAAACGCGTGAGTAATCAGGTCCATGGGATCACACGCGCTATGCTTGATATGGACCTCCTTAGTTTTCACACCAAAATTAAAAAAAAAAAAGGGGAAAGATATCAGGCGTTGGATCGATGCTAGCTAATTAAAGTAATCAGATCCAGGGGCTCCCGATACGCGTGCGCGATATGATTAGCACACCAGATTCAATTCAAAAAAATTACACGACAAACTTTCATTGGTTGAAGACGTCCATGTCATCGTCTTCAACCTCCAGCCTCTCTAAAATTGGAGTTCCACAAATTGTAAAAATCATTTCCTCAGACCGGTACCATTAGATTCGTATCTTCAAGACGGTTATAATGGTACCCTCGCGAAAAATTTATTTAAAACGAGCAAGGATCAATTTGGAAAAAACTCAAATAATAGCGATCACTTGTTTTTAGAAATTCTCAGTCAATACTTGATGAAAACACAAATGGTGAAGATCAAGAGGATCGGGGAGATGAGGAGAATAAAATAGTGCTTGAGTTGAAACGATTTGATGAAGATTCCTACCTTAATGAAGTTCAATTTCAGAGCTCTGAAACTGGACTTGGATGGCACGATTCAGGAAGCTTCAATGCACGATTCTTGTTCTGTTAGCTTCAGTGAGGTTCAACGAAGAAGAATCAATGATTAATTTCAAACTGGAAGTGGTTTAAAAACGAATTTGAAGTTGCAGAAAATATGGATATGGAGAAAGTTTGGCAGAGGTTTTTTGGCTATCAAAGCTTGAGGAAATGAGTGAGGAATGATCCTCTATTTATAGGAGAGTGAGTGGTGATGAAAATGAGAAGGAATCGTGGTAAATTCGTGCAAAACGAGCTGGCTAAAATCATGCCAAACATGTGACTCAATGGGCATCAAAACGACCTCATTTCAAGTGTATTTTGCATCAAAACGCATATGGGCAATTAGTTAAACATGTTTAGCATCTAAACTTTGAGTAATTTGCCTTGTAATCCAAGTTTACCTGTTGTAATTTTTCTGATTCAAAGCAAGATTGGGTGACATGGAGTCTCCTTCAAACATGTATAACTCATTGCTCAGGGACCTTTACAGCACAACCTCGGGCTCTTTGGAAATTTGATATTACAAGGTTTACAACGCACTTGGAAAGGTAGCATTTGGCATCTTGAGCTGGAAGTTATGATCCATTTAAATCACCAAAAAAAAGCTGACTTTTGAAGGCTTGGAAAAACACTTAGAAGTGGGGGTTGAATAAGTTTTTCTTCTTTTTAATTCTTTTATCCAAACAAAAATAGTAAAATACTCAAGGATTTTTATCCTGGTTCGTTTGAAACTCAAACTTCTCCAGTCCACTCGTCAAGGTGATTTCGCCTCTCTCAACGAGGACTTAATCCATTATAATCAACTGATTACACTGCACAACCAACTGTTGTGACTAACTTCCTCTAAGACTCACTAGTCCTAGCCCTCTCGAGAATACTGACCCAACTGATCTCTCAAGGAACACCTCTGCACAAGCCAACTGCAAGTGACTAACACCTCTAAGACTCAACTAGTCCTAGCCCTCTCAAGAATATTGACCCAACTGGTGTTCTCAAGGAACAACTATCAGAAAGTGAATTCTGACTGACTGTGTACAATATTGCTTCTAGAAAAGCTATTCTTCACAAAGTGAAGTTTACACAAAAATGAAGCTCAAATGAATAGTAAACTAGTTTATTGAAATGACTTTTTGTACTTGCAGCATGAGTTTACTTGAAATGATTTTTTGTAAGTTGTTAGAAGATGTTGTTGAAAGTTGTTGTTCTACTATATCATTGTTATTTTTATCCTTTGAATTTGAATCCCTTAAATAGTGCTTCCAGAATCTATCCGTTGCTAGTAGTGTGTCTTGGATAATGGAAAGTGTAATTCTGACTTTGCTTTAGCTTCACGTGATTTACTTGCTAAATACTCCTTGGAAGTTGAACCACTCAAGTATTTCTTTTCTTCGCTAAGTGGGTTTATGTTACTGTTGGCAGGTTTTGTCTTTTAGAAGATAACGTACATATTGATAATTATTTTCTGTAAGCCTTGTTAGAATATCTTCTCATCATAACATTCTGTTGGTGCTTCTATCAGAACTTTACTCTTGCCTGCTTCTATCAGAAGTTACGTTGTGCTTGCTTCTATCAGAATTTGCTTCCTAGCTTGCGTGACCAGAAGTTCTGTCTTCGTTATAACTTCTAATACTTCATGATCTTATGTAAGCTTTGCTAACATCTTCTATTCAGAACATATTTTTGGTGCTTCTTATCAGAGGTTGCACTTTGCTTGCTTCTATCAGAAGTTGTATTTCATTCTTCACTTGAGAAGCTTTATAGGTAGCGTGCGTGTTCCATAAGTTCTTCTCTCACTAGAACTTCTAAGGCTTGTTTCTACCAGCAGTTGCTTTGAGCGTGCTTTATCCAGAAGTTTCGCTCTCATTAGAACTTCTAACTTCATCTTCTGCTCAGCATGATATATTTTCCATTTTGAGCTAGAGTCAGAACATCTTCTGAAATGAAACATGTACAAGTCAGAGTATCATATTCATCCATACAAAATTTATTATGCTTGTTATCATCAAAACTTTAATATATTATTAGAAACAAACTTTGTTCTAACTACTTTTTCACACTTAGAAAAATTTCTAAGTTTGGCAAAAAGTGACCTATAATGTTTCCAAACCAAACATGGCCTTCCATTAAAAAATTTCTCTTGCCATTCAAAGATGAAATGAAGTAGATCTCTCAAAGAGCATTTTGCAAAAGGAACCAACCAAAAAATCCAAAAATTGAGAAAGTTATGGCCTTGTGAAGTTGAGGGAAATTTGTGAAATGACCTATAATCTTTTAACGTTTTCAAGAAACTTCTAAACTATATCAATCTTCAAAAGTTGTATGGATATAAATTTCATGTCTTCAATATTGTTGTGAAATAAGAATTCCCTTAAGGTGATAAGTGATGATCAAGATATGATCCCTTGAAGTTGATTGACCAACAATTGAGAAATTCATCAAGGACCTGTAATCTTTTGACTTCATATGCAAATTTCCAAGCATTTTCTCTTCTTACAAATTGAACTAAGTTGTATTAGACATCATTAGGTTCATTGTGGAATAATAATGAGCTCAAGGAGACAAGGGATGACCAAGTTATGATCCTTTGAAGTCATACAAGATAGATGAAGTATCAATCTAGAGAGTTGGCAATCATAGACCTCCAAAACAATCTTCTCACCAATTTAACTTCTTGGATCAAAGCATTTTCATGTTAGAAGTACTTTTAAGAATCAAATGGCTTTTAAATCATTCATAAACTTCACACAAACACCAAGATATGGTCCTTAGAAGTCCAAAACCCTAATTTTAAGATAGATGGCCATAGCATGGAGAATTCTTCAAATTTGTTTATCTCTTTCAAACATGAAGCATATACTCAAAGTGAGAGACCATGGTTGATGAAAATATAAGTATTAAATGGGAGACAGTGCTTCAAAAAATCTTTGAGAGTTGAGGAGAGAAGGCATGGAAATAAACACATGAACCTATTGACTCCTTGAGTAAGAAACTTGTGCCCCATTCACCTACATCACAACATCTAGAAGATAAATGATATACACATCATAATTAGCCAAGTATAAATTAACACACACACATTCAAAGGTGCTTGGTGATCTCCTAAGGGAAAACCCAAA
This sequence comes from Vicia sativa, assembly GCA_021764765.1. Lineage (NCBI taxonomy): Eukaryota > Viridiplantae > Streptophyta > Magnoliopsida > Fabales > Fabaceae > Vicia > Vicia sativa. The sequence goes on from CM038792.1 coordinate 59,718,422, forward strand.
GATAAGAGATAGAGAGAGAGAGAGACCATTTGATCTTTGTGTAATACAATGGTATGAAGTATGGGTGAATCTTAGGGGAAAAAATTGGGGTACAACAGCTGCCCTTATTTAAGTGTCTTCTATCCGAAGATAAGGAGGGAACCTTCGTCTCGACGAGATGGAAGATACTTAAATATAATACAAGCCCTATTTTTGGCCCCAAGATATTATGCAATGCTTAATGGTTATGTAATGCAATATGATGATCTTCACAGGGGCAACAAAACACCGCTGGGGAAGCAAAGATAATGAAGACATGCTAAGAAAGATATATCATCCAAGAAGACGAACTACTGGGGAAAGAAGCTCAATCTTATGGTAGCTTGCCAATAGCATGACTCCATAGATGATTACAAAGTTTTGAAAAATGGTAAATACATGGAAAAGGTACATCGAAGAACAATGAACAATATTCTCCCTAACAACTTTGAACTCCTGTATTATAGTCTTTAGTTGAGGTATGAAGATAATCCATGCAAATTGTTGCTTCTACGATCAAGTCTTATCTGATGTAGTTACTTTCCATATAAGTCCCTAACTTTTGCCTAGACTGCCCTTGCGGGTTTTCAGCCTACCAGGAAATTTATTATGTTTTTTGTCTCTAATTTTTGCCTAGACCGCCCTTTCGGGTTTTCAGCCTGCCGAGACATTCTTTTTTGCCTAAGTCACCTTTTCGGGTTTTCAACTTAGTGAGCTCTTCTTTTATTTATTTAGGAAAAGTATTTCTTGACTAGATCAGCATTCAAAGGACGTGGGAACTCCTCGCCATCCATAGTTTCATGAATCAATGCACCACTAGAGAAGGCTTTCTTGACAACATATGGGCCTTCATAATTGGGAGTCTACTTGCCCATAGAATTAGAGCTTAAAGACATGATCTTTCTGAGCACGAGGTCACCTTCTCTGAATACACGAGGTTTGACCTTCTTATCAAAAGCTTTCTTCATTTTTTTCTAGTATAACTGACCATGACACAAAGCAGTGATTCTCTTCTCTTCAATCAAATTCAACTGGTCAAACCGATTCTGAACCCATTCAGCATCAGATAATTCAGATTCCACTATCTCACACACAAAGATGGAATCTCAACTTTAATTGGGAGCACTGCTTCTATGCCATAAACTAGAGAGAAAGGGGTTGCCCCTGTCGAAGTACGAACCAAAGTCTGATACCCATGCAAATCAAAAGGTAGCATCTCATGCCAATCCTTGTAGGTAATAACCATCTTTTGGATGATCTTCTTGATGTTTTTATTAGCAACTTCAACTGCCCCATTTATCTTGGGTCTGTAAGGAGAAGAGTTGTGGTGAACAATCTTGAATTCTTCACAAAGTTTCGCCATTATCTTATTATTCAAATTTGAGCTATTGGTAGTAATGATCCTGTTGGGCACACCATACCGACAGATGAGATTGTTCTTAATGAATCGGAACACCACTTGCTTGGTAACGTTGGTGTAAGAAGCTACTTCAACCCCATTTGGTGAAGTAATCAATTGCTACCAAGATGAAACAATGTCCATTAGAATCCTTGGGTTCAATCATCTTGATCATGTCAATCCTACACATGGAGAAAGAACATGGGGAATAAATAACATTGAGGAGCGTAGGAGGCACATGAATCTTATCAGCATAAATCTGTCACTTATGACACTTCTTCACAACTTTGTAACAATCAGAAGTAACATCACAACAGAAGGGTTAAAATTCAAATCATTACTAAAATGTATACAATTAGAAGTAATATATAAACAATTATCTAATTAACAATTCTCCACACTTCATGTGATATTCCATATAACATAAGAATCATCAAAGTAGTAATTCAAGTTTAGTTATACATCATATTCTAATTATAACACATTCTCAATCATCACATTTAACATAAATATCATAAGTATAACGATTCAAGAATCACCAACCAATTATCACATATTCTAGTCATATATATTTTCATCAATAAATGCATAAGACTCCAATGTGAAATGAAATGTTACTCAATATGCATGTGGTACCAATCCATTAACATCAAGTTCAATTACACTCCCAATTCTTTCATCTTAGAATTAGAGCAACGCTTCAGATCCGGATAAGACCAAAGCCACCATATTTGTGAACCCACAGTTTCACCGCCTCTATTTTCATTCAAGGATCAAAGCCAACAAAATCTCCATTCGATGTTAAGCTTTCAAACCCCATATTGGCGTTAGGTTTGGGACAACTCAATAATTTCCACAAAATTACCAACATTGCCTCTTGACATAATGAATGCATGTACATGTGCAATCTCATAAATATGCATAATAAGATTCATCATCATATCTTAATCAAACAAGCATATTCCATATAATCCAATTCATTTGAATTATCTTCACCCTTGCACAACGTACATATAATCATGGTATCATCACCATCAATGCAACATATATAGCATTCATCATCATTATGCAACATAATCAACGCCTAAAATCAATCCAATTCATAACAATCTCAAAGATTCACCAAAAACATAACATACATTTACAATGTCAAGTATTATGTTCATATACATTTTCATGATATATCTAATCTTCACACACCTCTATAACATGTAGAAATTAGACACAATTCATGTTATACTCAAACTTCACCAATTTCCAACACTTACTTACACATTTCAAGTATTGAGTTTCTCATCAAAATGCATCATAAAGCCATCCAAAACTCATCAAAATAATTATTAAAATTCACCTAAACTAATGATAAATCATAAGCAAACAATCCTCTAAACCATTCGTGCATTAATTAAAAGAATTATTTTTCTGCACACAAGCACTCGCGCTAAGCGTAGCCCCGACCGCTGAGCGGCCTCACTTTTCTGCAAAAAACTGCAGCGTGAAGAATTCTGCACCAACACAAATTTATTTCCCCAAAACAGTTTTAATGCTCATTTATCACTAATTAAACATCATCTAACATACATACATCATGGGTAACCTAATCATATCATTCAAATCTAGTTTTCTCATTACAAAATCCCAATTTCTCAAATCAATTTGAATAACAAAAACCTAGAATTGAAATACCCCAAATCTTATCATGTTAATAATCACCCCAATCACAAACAAGATAATAATAACATGGATTCTCCTCGTTACCTCTTGAAGATTCTCTTCTTAGGGTTTCTTCTTCTCTTTTCCTCTTCTCCTCTTATCTTCTCTTGTTTTCCTCTTTCTCTTTTTTCCACCAAATAATAACTCTAACTATGTTTTCTCTTAATCCTTACTAACTAGTAAGTTCTATTTTGGGCTTAATAATTAACACCACCTTATTTCTCATATCATTATACTTAGGCGCACTACTAATAAATCTTATTTCTACCCATAAAACCCAAGTATTCAAATAACACACACATGCAAATAATTCAATTATTCATCAAATCAATCAATTTAATTAATTATCATATAATATAATAAATAATAATAATAATTAATAAATAACTATTAAAATTTAGGATGTTACAAGGCTCATCTTCTTCTAAGTTCTATTTCATGGCTTCTAAGAGAGCTGCTTAATTCTTCAAGATTGACATTATCCAAATCGTTAGCAAGTTTTAGAGATGTGACCATATGTCTCCATTTCTTTGTAAGGCTTTTGAAAACTTTCTTAGCATGATCAGCAGTTGTGTATCCCTTGTTCAGAACCTTCAATCCAGATACAAGAGTTCGAAATTTGGAGAACATGGTTTCTATGTTTTCATCATCTTCCATCTTGAAGGCTTCATACTTCTAGATTAATGCCAAGGCCTTTGTTTCTTTTACTTTTGAATTCCTTTCGTGCGTAATTTTGAGGGAATCAAAGATGTCCTTTGTTGTTTCTCTGTTTGTGGAATGGTTCTGGCTTTGTGGTGCTTCTTAAACATTTGCTTCTGATCATCTTTCATTTTACTTATGAGAATAGGATTTCCTTCTTTTGTCACTGATGGTGTGTACCCATCTATGACAAGATTCCAGAGATCGACATCATAGTTGATAAAGAAAGTTTCTAGCATATCTTTCCAACATTCAAAATTTTCACCATCAAAAATAGGTGGTTTAGCATTATAATTATCCTTCTCATTTGTGCTATTAGATGCCATTAAAAAAATTCTTTATTTCCCAGAATCTATCTACATGGTTAAGTGTTTGATTTGAAAATAAATAATAGAGCCAAAGTGCTGATACCAATTGAAGGTAGAGAAAAACACAAGAAAGGGGGGGAGGATTGAATTGGATTTTTGAAGATTTTTTAAAAGATTGTTTTCTAACTAGAAAAAAGAGTTAATACAATCCTAAAATAAAATGAGATCAAGGTACAAGAGTTAGTTATGCAAAGGGAAGGTATTAAGAACCCTAAGCATCTATGGTACTCAGCAGGAACCTCTTTGAAAATTTGTATATGTGCTATAAAAAGATTTGTACAAAATAGATGGTTGAGGTGAGAAAATAATTATTTTTTACGATTTTTGATTTGATAGAACTTCCAATGAGTTTCAGGCTTACATACCAACAATGTGCAATGTTAAAATAAAAACCCATGTTGTTCGGGTAAAAAAGACTTAAAGTTTGTGTGTTGGTTAATTTTAAGAAGAATAGACATCATCATCATATCCGAGTGGTAAACATGCCTACTACCCACAATTATGAGAAAAAGCGTTTCGTTAACTCAAAGCGGATAACTTAAGCTCGAATTTTCATCAACAAACATCCTCAACACCAAGTGGAAAACGTCTCACTTCACTACATATTATAGAGGTATAGAGGTTCTCATCACTACAAAGAATTGGCAAGAGTCTAATCTTTTAAGAAAATGGTTTTAAGGAGGAAAGCCACAAAGGGCTCAAAAAGTTTGAATGAGGTTAATTGACTTTTAGTCTTATGAAAAGATGTCAAAGTATTATTAAATTGATTACGAGTTTATTAAGAAAATAAGTTTGAAAAATGCATGGACCTAAGTCCAAGTTTATTGTGAAAGAGGTTCGAGTTTAGAAAAACAAGAAGCTTTTGAAATTTTGAGTGATCAAAAAAATAAATTCAAAAATAAATTCGAAAATAAAAAAGAAATTGGAGCCAAAGCCCACAAACTTGAAAAATGCCCAATTTTTCAGATTTTCGTGCGTGCAAATCGATTGCACTAAGTTTTTTTTTTTTAAAAAAAAATTTGGCTGAAATTAACAGTGAGCAATCGATTGCACTGCAAAAAAAATTGAAAAATTGGTTTAAAACAAGTGTGGGGGAAAAAACACTGGAAAAACTCACACTTGTCAGATGCTTTGACTTGATACTCACAAAATACAAAATACACAAAGCAAAACAAATATTTTTTTGGTATTTTAATCAGAGGTTAGCAGATGAAATAAATGCAAATCAAACACATATGCAGTACACAATCAAGGTGCTTGGCGATCTCTTGAGAGAAAACTTAAGAGTAGGACAATCATGAGAACCAACACTTGTTTGTGATCTTGATCTATTGTGATGATGAGAGGATGAGGGATATTAGGGGCGGAAATTGGGGTACAACACAATTGAGCAAGCATTTAATGTTGGAATTTGTTTTCAATGAAATTTTTTCTTTTTAATTGTGATAATTAATGTGTGGAGGTGCAAGGGATATCTTTCCATATGTCGAGATAATTGTAATCATTTGTGTTTCTTTGAAAGTAGTGAATACTACCTGATTTTGGTGTAAGCCTTTCTGGTAGATTGCCTGTGATATTTATGGATCTTTGATTTGGTAGTATTCTAACAAAAGCAAACTCCTTTAGCAGCGTTGCTTCTCTTTTCAGATATTTCACCAAAGCATCAATATTGCTTTTCTTAGAGTTGAGCATTGTTGCTTCTACCTTTTTTTTCTTTACTTCTGATCTAATATCAACTTTGATCATATTAGTATTATCATATTCGCCTGCACGTGACAATACTTGGCATACAAATAATTTCGTATATTTTTGTTATCATCAAAATAAAGAATTGATCAGAAGCTTTCTTGCTCTAACAAAGCACAATTGGCTGACATTTTCACTAAAAGATTAAAGATCGACAAATTTCGAAATTTGAGAAAAAAAATAAGAAAAGTTCAGATAGACTATAATTAATTTGTGTTTTACAAATTGAATTATAAGGAGATATGTTGTGATATAATCAAGTTGTAGCTCAAGCCCAAATTGAATTTTATATATATATATATATATATATATATATATATATATATATATATATATATATATATATATATATATATATATAAAATAATTGTGTGTTTATAATAGTATTATGTATGATGCTTTCTTAATATATATATTTTGTGATTTTTACGCAGTTAAATCTCTCATGATAATTGTGTTCAATTTTGTACTCCTCCTTCAATTATAATATACACAATTATCCTCCTTTCAAAGTTATTTTCTTTATTATCAATTTTTTATTTGTCTTTGAAAATTAATAATAGATTTAGTTTTGAAACATCAATTAATTTAATTAAAATATTTTATATATATATATATATATATATATATATATATATATATATATATATATATATATATATATATATATATATATATATATATATATATATATATATATATATATAATTAAATTAATTGATGTTCAAAACTAAATCTTATTAATTTTTAAAGACAAATAAAAAAATTGATAATAAAGAAAATAACTTTGAAAGGAGGATAATTGTGTATATTATAATTGAAGGAGGAGTACAAAATTGAACACAATTATCGTGAGAGATTTAACTGCGTAAAAAAATCACAAAATATCTTATATAGACATTAAGAAAGCATCATACATGCCAATACCAACAAGACTATTACATAAACACACAATTTAATTAATGTTTTCCAAAAAAAATAAAAAATTAACTTCACACTTATGGCTCAATTTATCCATCACTCTTGTTTCCAAACATCGATTTCTTAGATAATATATCTTTCCACATGCTCTTTCTTTCACAAATCTTATACACATACAGAAGTTTAACAATTGTGGAAACGTGGAGGTTGGGGAACAATGATATTAATATATAGAGTTGAAATTAGCATGTGCATCCATAAAGCATCACCAAATATTGTAGTTGGGAGACATAACAGTTCACTTCCAACTATGTTTATCTTCAGAAGCCCAAGATTCGAAAACACAATGTCATACAAAGATTCCATACAAGGATATCACTTCTATGGTTCTACTACTAATAATTCAAAGCAATTGGGTCAATATGGAAATGGAAAACAATAAATTAGATAAAATAAATAACATCCCTACATCTCATTTCTACTATAACTATTTATATGGGTGAGTTCTACTACACTAGACCACTTTTATAAGTGATATACACTTCATGAAGTAATAGCTTAAGACTCATTCTGTCTTTATAGATAAGTGATGATGTGTCTATTTAATTAAATTTAGATTTTTTAACTTTTATTTTATTTATTTTTGAACTATTATCTACTAATTTTTTATTTATTATAAAAAATAAAGATGATTATTCCTTTTTATTTTTAAACTCGGTTGATTTAAGGGTTAAATTAACTAAACTCTCAGAGATTAGTCTAGCGGTGAAAGCTTGAGTCTTGAGAATGTATTTTATTTAAAGTTTTAAGTTTGAATTCTGTTAAGTGTTAATAATTCTTGTGTCAGGTCAGTCTATATCAAACTTTATTCTAATTTTAAATAAAACCCTTACAAATGAAAGGTGAATTAATCCAAAATTTTAAATGAAACCCTAAATAAAACCCCTACAAATGAAAGGTGGAATTAATCCAAAACTTTAAATGAAATCCTATTAATAGACAGTAAAATTGATCACTCTTAAATTAATCAATCCTAAAATTGAATACCAAAATTAAAAAATAAATAAATTAAAATTAACTGCCTTTTGAAAAAAGAGTTAAATTAACTAAGTTATAATTTTAGATTTCAAAATTTTAAAATAAAAAGCTTCAGAAAAGATTCAACTTAGTTATAGATAATTGTCACATATGTAATTTTGGTCTTAGTTTTAACTTTGTAGTTTTTCTAGTTTAAAATTAACTTTTTTATCCCCTTATATATTTTATAATTTATGAGAATTTTTTTGTCTCCTTCAATTTTGCAGACTTGGAGTCTTAAATTTAAAATGATATTACCACTAAGGCGTTAAATAAGCTTGTCGTATCACAAAATTAAAATGATTAATTAATTTTACAATTTTAGTTAATATTATTTTAAATGGTTTAATTTATAATTTAATTGATATCCACGTGTTCTTCAATCTTGTTTTCCCTTCTACATTGTCTTCTTCATCTTGGTTTTGTACCTGATTCCTAAGTAAAAAATATTCTCAAAGCTCCCTCTTGCATTCAATTCTCATCTTTTTAGCATGAGAAACATATCTCGTCCTCTTAGGTACGAATGCAAATGCAATCTTGATGCTCTATTGATGATGATATGGACTGATTTAAACCCATACCACCGTTTTTATGTGTGTTAGATGTATAAGTTAGGTTTTTGTGCTTTTATATTTATGCAGATTTTGATTTAATGATAACCCATGTTATTGAATGATTTCATGAAGAAATGAATCCTAGAGTAAAGAAAGTGATCTCTTCGTTACTTCACAAATTAAACAAAAGAGAAAAACATGTTAACAATGCCAATGTCAAAGATGATGAAGTGAAGGTGAAGATGAAGTTTATGAAGAAGCAGGTGAAGTTCAACTGGTACATGACCTTCATAATGTTGCTTGCCTTAGTTCCTACAACATTAATGAAATATGTGTTGATTAAAAAATTAGTTGTTAATTAAATGATTAAGTTTAGATGAAGTGATTGTATGTTAATTAATTTGATGTTGATCAAGTGTTGTAACAAGTTTGGATTATGAATGAACAAATTTACGTTTCTATCACTCTTTGATTCCTTTCTCTCTTAATGGAGACATATAAGGTTTTATAACGTTAAAGAATTGTTGTGCAATACCATTATAGATTTTAGACCTTTGGAAGTTATAAGTGCATTGGTAGTTTTGATAGTGACTATCTTTCTTTCTCTTCTTATTCTTTATCAAGAACTCTTAGCAACCAATGGCGGAGACAGATGCTGAATATTCCAACGTTGAAGACAGCGTGTCCATGTACTCTAGTGAGAAGAAGGTTGTTGCCTTTCATTGGCAAATTGGATTTTACAATATTGAACACGAAGAATATGTTATTTCTTAGTCATGCTCTAGATAAAAGAGGGCTAATATGGCCTCCCTAGATGGCTCTCTAGGGACACTTGCCGAGAAGTTCTCACTCGCCTATCCCTTTTTTCTATTTACACCTCCATGTGATTCACGATTATTCGGTTTTAATATCCTTTACATTGTCTGAAGCTGAGTTTTAACAATTACAAACACTGATCCTTCTTAGATTACGCCCAATATTTGGAGCGTGATTAGGGCATTCAAAAATACATGTCGGCGTTGGAATTCTTCCACACCATTGGGATATTATTTTCTTTCTATGGTACCAAAGTCAATGCCTAAGGTGGTTGGGTGACTTTAGACACCCTATCAAGAAGCAAATTATTCAAGCCCTATTTAAACCCCTACAAACATTGGAAGGACACATTTGTGAGGGTTAAAGGAAGAGACAATACCTCTATGGTCATGACCAGAGCAAATGGTGCCCCTCTCATCCATCTGTTATAGACAAGAGATTCAAAGAACATCATTGAATTTGACTACCCCACCTCTTTTGAGAAGGTGGTGGTTCAAGTTTTGAACGAATTCGAAGTCATGAATTTTTGCACTATGATCACCTTTGATCAAGGAGAAGATAACAAGATAGGCGAATACCTAGGTAAGTTTGTGGTTGTCACTAACGCAAAACATACGATGCAAACAAAGTTGCCATCGAACATTATTTATTCCAAAGAAGGGAAAGGAAAAGAACACGGTCTTGCGACCATGAGAAGGGTACATGAGTCAATTGCACAAAGGGAAGGTATTAGCACTCCTCACGTTCATTGTGCTCAACGAGATCCACTATAGTTGTTCTAATCAAAGGGTGTGTTATATCTAAATCTTACTTGCTAAGGGAATGCATGCGAAAATCGATTGGGAAAAAACAAAAGGTTTTTATTATTTTACTCGCTTAGGTTTTGCAACCCAATGTCTATATATCCCAAAGGAATAAGAGCACCATAGTTTGGCTCAAATTTTTTGATTTGTTTCATGTTTTTATTGAACAATGTTACATTCACATTCTAACTGTTAACATTTTCTACTTGACTTTTGGAGACTTACACGCATTGTTGTATGGTGCAAAATGGAAATAACATGTTCTTTTCGAAAGATTTTCAAAAGAAAAAGGCCTGAAGGAAATAAGAGATTTGAATTTGTTGTGTATTTTGTTGGGATCATAGCAAATGACTCACAATGTAGGGCCACCTAATATTTCTCTGTTGATTTATGAAAAGTTTTGTGAATTAAATCATAATAAATTCTAGGAATGGAAGAAGAGTAAGGTTAGAAATGAACCGCCTTACTCTTTTCCATAAGACTCAATTGCATACAATTCGCCTCTTTATTTGTTAAGTGTTTTGAAGTTTGATTAAGAAAAGAATATTTAGTTTTATAAACATGCAATGCAAAAGGAAAATATAAATCTATGGGATCTCAATCCTATTTGTTATTATACAATAATGGATTTAAGGTTATGATATCAAGGGAATATCTACCTTATGTTGTCATGCTTGGATTAGCAATCCAAAGGTCTACCTTAATTCAAACTTAACCAAGAGCAATTAGGAAATCCTAAGGGAATATGGTAAAGCAAGCATGTAAACAACACATCAAAGTGTAAAGGTAATAACCAAAAACAAAATCTCAAATGCTTAAACAAGACTCAAGACAAAGCATACTTAACAAAATAATCAAGCAAAGAGGTAACAACCACAAGATGAAACTCAAATACCTAACCAAGCATCAAGAAATAACACACTTAGCCAACATACTTCTCGTCATGTTCAATATGCTTCTATTTTTTCTCTCAACTATGTCATTATGCTGAGGTGTACAGGGTGCAATGACCTAATGCTCTACACCTTCCTCATCGTAAATCTAGAAAGTTCAACTTAAGTATATTCACCACCATCATCTGTTCTCAACTTCTTCAACTTGCATCCAATTTGTTTCTCAACATGCAATTTAAACTTCTTGAATTGTGTGAATACCCCCACTCTTTATTTCAATAAGCTAGATCTACATGTGTCTAGTTAATTCATCAATAAAAGTAAGGAAATACCCGTTACCTCCATTTGAATTTACTTCGAAAGGTCCACACATATCAAAATGAACCAACTCTAGTTTTTTCTTTGATTTCACGGTCAAGTCATGTTTGAACGCTTTCTTAGCATGCTTTGCTTTGCAATATTACTCACACACCTGCTTTGGTTCCTTTATATAAGGTAACCCAAACATCATCCTCTTTTGATTGAGTATACCTAACTTTCGAAGTTTAAATGTCCATACTTGTGGTGTCATAGCCAGTTCTTGTCTTCTTCTGTAGTTATATTAAGACACTTGTGATCTGATGTGTTGAGTTAAACTTTGAATGTTTTGTTTTCTGGCAATGGTGCTTTCATTATCAGCCTCACATCTTCCCTATAAACCTTCATTTGATTCTTTTCTGGATTAATATTGAGCCCTTTTGCAAGTAATTTATCTACACTTATCAAGTTACTTGTCATAAAAGGTACATACAACACTTCAGTGATGGTGGATTTTCAACCATTCTTTATGACAATCGAAATATATACTTTACCACCTAATTTGATATGCCTGCCATCTGCAAACTTTATCACCTTTTCGACCGACTCATTAACTTGGTAAACCAATTTTTATTGTTAGTCATGTGGTTGCTGCATCCTGAATCCATATATCACATGTTGCCTATCTCAATGTTCGACTAAGTGTTGACCATCAACACCACATCATTAGAATCACTATCTCATGCTCGTGCATATTGAGCTTCATTACTATCTTTCTCCCTTGCTAATTTCCTTCTTCGATAGTCTCGAGCATAGTGACCTAATCCTTGACAGTTGTAACACTGCACCTCATTCGTGTCAACCTTTTTCCAGAATACTTGTTGCCCATACCCCTCTTAATCTAATCAGCGTTCTTGCTTGACTTCTCATCACTAGGAAGATTATTTCACTGCTTCAACTTCTCTTTTCCAGATTTCTTGATGAATCTTGATTGCGATGCATGTTCATCCACATTCTCTCTTTCTAAGTTTCTCTGCTTCAACATCATCTCATGAGCCTCTAAAGAAGCTTGGAGTTCTTCTAACTTCATCTTAGATAGAGTATTTTCCTCTTCAATGGTCATTGCAATGTAATCAAAATTTGCAGTCAGAGATCTTAACACTTACTCAATCTTCTACAGATCCGTAATTGATTTACCACATGCTTTCATCTGGTTCGTTAACATCACAAATATTCAGAGGTATGCATAAATTAATTTCTCTTTTTTCATCTAAACCATCTCGTATTTCTTCCTCAATGTCTGTAATTTCGCCTTTTTCAATTTCTCATCTCCACCATACAAGTTCTTTAACTTTTCTCAAGCTCCTTTTGTCGTTTTTTCTTCAATTATCTTCATAAACAAATTAGAATCCACCCACTAGTGAATTAAGAACAATGTTTTACCATCTTTCTTCCTTTGATCTTTGTGTGTGGATTTTTTAGCATCCCTCGCATCTGCTTCCAATTTTGGTAATCCATCATTCAAGATTTCAACACCATCTTGAAATTTGAAGATAACCTTCATCTACGCAATCCACCGTTGATAGTTTTCTCCTTTGAAAATTAGAAGATTCGCTGGAAATTACGTTGACGTTGTTGTTCCAATTTCCATTAGATTCTCTCTAAATCGTAATCGAGCTCTGGTATACCAATCTATTGAAATAAAGTGTTTTCAAGAAAGATGAGTGAAGAGAAAAAAGAGAAGAGAGAATATATCAAAAAGTTTTATTATGTATAGAATGACTTGTGATGTCTCTTTTTTTTAATTACAAACAAGTCATCCCTTTATATAGACCTACAAAGCCCAAATCCATAATTCAATCTAATACACACTATTTAACCGATGTATTCGACTCAGTTGAATGAATATGACTGACAACTTGTACACAACTAACACTAATTCGACATACAAACACAACACTTTGACAAATATTATTTTTCTTATGCATCTTAAGTTTAGATTCATTTTAATCTTTGAACTATACAAAATTCTTATTAATCTATTAACTCTTTAAAACGTATCAAATTAATATTTATTATTTAATTAAATATAGAAAATTTAAAAATTGGTCTCTAAATTAATTTTTAATTAAAAAGAACTAATATTATACGTTCTAAAGAGTTAAAAAGATTAATATAGCTTTTTTTAAAGCAAAATCAACCCTCAAGACAATGAAATTGAATTTCCTGCCATCAATCTTCTCTTACCTTAATCTATCTCTCTATGAATATATTTTTATTTTATTTTGAAATAATACTATCCAAAGGTAGAGAAAGGATAGGATACAAAAGAGATCTAATGGTGGCGGGTCTTTTGACTGCGTCACTGCACCAATTTTGTGAACGCATAGAATCATGGTCCCAAGATAACATACGAGAAAAAAAAAACTTTTTTTTAATGATCAATTTTGAATAATAGAGAACACACTTTAAAAGAGAAAACCCACCATTGTGAAATAAAATAATTGTAATTTTTATTTAACCACTTTTGCTGATAAGGATGGACTATGGAGACAAGGCCACTCGTAATCGTAACTTACATACAGGTGATATTTTTCATTAAAAATCTAATCTTATTGTTTTTTCCTCATAATTTTCATCAAGTGGAAGATTAAATATCCATACAGAATCATTAAGATTTAAAGCAAAACCAGACTTTTGAAAAAAGTCCTAAAATTGAATAATGACAATAATTTCATTGTTAAACGAAAGTCCTAAAATTGAATAATGACAATAATTTCAGTATAAAATTTTTTCCTCAAGTTAGAAGACATCCATTGAATGAAATCACTACCATGGTACTTATTGATTCACCAACATGAGTGTAATATAGTTTTCATTCCTTTTATGTGTCATCAGGTTACAATTATTCTTTGTCTTGTTTACCATATAAAAGATTCATGTTTTTAATATGATAAGAAACTATGATGGGACCTCTATTAAAAATCTCATTTTCAAGTTTGCTAAGTGTTGCTATTTTGTACAACTAAACCATTATTTTAGGTCCCATTATCACATGGAACAATTTACACGCATTTGCTTAGTCACAAAAAATAGGTGCATAATTTTCTTTAGTTTTGTCTATATGATAAGCTTTGGATAGGAGATTCCAACTTCATATCTAAGATGATGGAGTCAACACGATTGGATCAAATGGTAGTTGCAAACAATGCCAGCAAATTTGTTAAACAATTTGTCTTCAAGAGTATATATTCTATGTAGAAAACGAAATTGTTCATGATTCGTTTTAAGAAATTCAATTCATTAGAAATTTAATCTAAAACGCATATAATTTACTGAGAGATCAACTTTCTCCTACATTTGGAACGGCTAGCAAGAGGCCGGGACGTGGATAAAGACACAAAGACACATTATAGACTCATTGTCATGCATCATTCTAATGATTATGATTCACACTTTTAAAGTCTATTTTCTCAAAGCTCTATACAAAGATCTCTCTGATCTATTTTCTCAAAGCTCTATACAAAAATCTTTGAAATTAAAGAAAAATGTACACAATCTTCTATTTTCTATGTATTAAATTGTTCTTTTGTTTAATGACTTAAACGTCGAAGTATCACACACATCACCTTTTTATCCAAGGAGCCAATGTAGTCGACTGTGTGCTCAATTTTTTGAGAGTCATCATTAACATCTAGTTTAGATTAAATTATTATGATCTAAATAGTTAAGTTTCACAATAATAAAGTCAATATCCTCATAGATGTCTTATAAGAAGTTCTCCGAAAACAAAAATAAAAGTACACAATCTTCAATCCAACATACCTTTAACTTTTTTCTTTGTTATTAATTTGACTCTCAAAATATTTGTAGATACCATACTCAGTTAATTGCTTGTTTATGATCTTTCGAATCATTCCCCTAATTTAGTTTAGATAAAATATTGATACTCAAATATAAAAGACTAACAAATGTGGGATGATCTCTATTTGCGTAGAGCTAGTTTTGGAGTACACATTTGGTGTATTTCGGGAGACTTCACTTCTATTTGATGGTTTGATGAACGGTAGGAGTGGGGGCTTGTTCTAGTTCCTCTAGGAGTATTGAACAATATCATATTCCAACCACATCGATCATTACATGTAGCATATACATATCACCACACATAACAATTAGCATATAGCATATCATTCCACCGATGTTATTCAAAACATTCTATCAAATAAGATTAGCACATACTATACTCAAGTAATCAAACATACATTGAAATAGTATCCAAAACACATTCAATCACAATTGGATCAATTAATCACATATATGAAAATACTACAATAAATATATTCATATAAGACTCCATGTCAAAAGATCCTAAAAATAACATTTTTCATTCCAGGTTACGCTAAGCACGGCCTATTGCGCTAAGCACACCTTCCTGAACAAACAACCCCAAAAGTCAGAACATTTCGCGCTAAGCGTGCCTTTTCCCGCGCTAAGCGCGATCTGCGATTCTGCACTTTTCTGCTACGAACCACCTTCTTTCTTCCACGAAATTACCACATAAAACTCATTTCAATCAATCTAATAACATCATTAAAGGATATCCTAACATGTTTCTAGTTATGGGTCATCATTCTAAGTTGAAAAACATAATTTCCTTTCAAACCCTAACATTCAAAGACTCTCGAAATTGAAATTGAACAACCTAGCATGTTCCTAGTCATTATCCACAACATACAATCAAACAATAACATGGATTCTCCACCATTACCTCTTGAAGATTCCTCTTCTAGAGTTTCCTCTTCACTTTTCTTCTTTCCTCTTTCTCTTCTCTTCTCTCCTCTTTCTCTTCTTTCACCAAATGACAATTCTAATTATGATTTCCTTCTAACTCTTTACTAATTAGGATTGTCTTATTGGGCTTAATACTTAACATCTCTCCATTACTTCTAATAAATAAGTCCAATACTAAATAATCATTATTCTACTCATAAAACACAATTATTTAAATAACACACATATTCAAAAAATCACATTTAAATTAAAACACCCAATTAAATTAATTATCACATAATATAATATTAATAATAATTAATAATTAGCTATTAAAAATCGGAATGTTACACTAAGTCTAGGGGCGAGTTTGCTATGATTTGGCATGATGTTGTATGGTCTATTTTGAGGATTTGTAATGACGATATCTTTATTGGTTTCCTAAGAGCTGCGAAAGAATTGGAGGATAAGAGTTTTTTTTTTCTTTCTAAAAATGGTTTCTAGGTAGAGAAGACATAGGCTCATGCACTTTCTTTGACTAGTTTTAAAACTCAATCATCGCCTAAGTCAATAGTGGATTGAGTATTTATCTTGATTATGGGATTGATAGTGGTTCAAATTTTTGGTTCTCTCTTAATGTCCTTTGATTTATTGGACGTGGTCATGACTATCTTAGATCTAGATTGAATCTTTAGGATGAGGTCTCTAATTACATAGTCCTCAACCTTTTTGTATATCAATCTTCTTTTAATATAGATTACCTCTTATAAAAAAAATTGCACAAATTTTTTGTCTGAATTCCTTTCGGGTCTCAAAATACTCTGGTGCTACTATGTATTTTAGTTTTTCTATTTGATATTTCTTCTTATATTTTTTTGTTTACGAGATAATCTGTTTAACACTGTATAGACTGAAATAACCTCTTTTTTTTTTTTTTTTTTTTTACTTTTAGGATTTTTATCTCTTTATTAATATATTATTTTTCATTAAAATAAATAATTATGTGTTTTAATGGCTTATCTAAATCTATATGTTATACAGCTGCTGCACTTATAAAAGAAGCGTTTCTGCACTAAAAGAAAAGTTTTAGATAATTTCTCCCACATAAAATTCCCTTCACATTACAATTACTAAACCTTTCCATTTGAGAAACCAATATTTGTCATATTGTCACAAATCTTAGAAAGTACCAAAGCAACTCAAGCAACTGAAATTCATTATCTTAATTTTAAAGTCAACTTGATCCATTCCAACAAAACTAAGAAGCCCTAAAGCCTTTTCTCGAGAGAATTTGGTCAACTTTGGGAAATGTACATGGATCATCATCAGAAATTGAAAAATTATTTATTAGCAATAATTTATAAAGCACTATGCAACAACAAAGTGATAGAATTTCTATTTTATTAGTGGCCAACAAACATTCATGTACATCACAGAATGTAATGCATTATATATGCATGTATAATTATATAAAAGATTAATGTGTAGTTCATATTATTTTTAGTCATAGTCAACTAGCACCACTAACTCTAAAATATTTTCAATTCTAATCTTGATCATATTTCTCTCCCACGTTTTTTCTTGCATTCTTATAATTTTATTTATTTTTTTAATTTTCTCTATTTTCATGTTTCTATATCTTAAATATTTCATAAAAAAATTTCAACTCTCACTATATTCAAATTCGCTTAAGTTTAACTAGTTTAATATGAATATGAATTTATAACTTTAAATCATTTCATGTAAAAAAAGTATATATTAATTAATTTATTATAATTTTAGACTTTAATATATTATTTCAAAACATTAAATTATAAAATCAGTATAAATATTAAAAAAGTTACGAAAATAATTTCAGTTAATTATTTTAAAAAAATATTAGTTCTTATTGACCATGAACACCTTCCACTACAAACAAAGCACAATCTATATGTCTGACTTTAACAACAATTAATTATTATAAATCCAAAAATAATTAATGATTTAACACTTCTAATAGATAAAAAATGTCAAAAAATTACCTAAAAACAAACAATGTCATTATTATTAATTACATGTGAGTAATTCAGTAAAAAAGAGAATAGAAACATGAAATATCACATGTTATCTGTCCTTGTATCAAAACAACTAGTTATTTAATAAATGTGACAGAGATATATATTATATAAGGTAAAAACAATAAAAGAAGTTCCTGATAAATACATAGCCTAGTTGTTTTAGATCTCAAAACCATCCTTTTCTAATAAATAAATACACTATGCGTGATGCAACCGTTTCCTATTTAAAAACATCACAAGAATTCACCTTCTTCACTTTTTCATGTATCTATTATACAGTATCTAATAACCTATACTATATCAACATTTTCATAGTGTCACTATTTCAACCACAAATAATTTTTTACTAATTTTTGTCACTCTTAAATCCCACTAAATTGTTAGGGGAAAATTGCCTACTTTTACTATAAGGGTGTAATGGTTTAAATTTAAATGCTAATGAAGTACATGTTTGTTTTCTGTCTAGTGTTAGTAAGTATTTTATCTTTGTTTTCTGAAAAAGAAATAAAAATACCCTCACTAGGTCAAACACAAATGACATTCATAAATGCGATTTTACCAGTTATGTTTTTCATGCCAATGTAGGTTGTAAGTGGGTGAATTTTCACTTTAGGTTCACAAAGTTTTTAAACTTGATACTTAAACAATATAAATTATTTTCAGTTTGAATGAGTTGTTCCTCAATCGAGGTTAGAAGATACGTTACAAACTTTGAGTCGATAAAGATGACACCAATATTTTATTTGACTTTAAGTCTGCATCATTATATAACAATAAAGTATTGTTTGATTTGGATACGAGAACTCTCACAAATTTGTCATTTAAAACGATTTATTATTGAGTTGAAGTGTATCAATGTGTATATAAACTCCCTTAACATCGATTGTCAGCAATGTACTATGACTCTTTTGACCAACCTGAAACATAACTTATTTGTGAATACAATATTTTTTTTTTTACTTTATGTATTTATTAAAATCGACATAAATATACGTGTTTATTATTACAGTCGATCTTAGATTAAACTCCAAATTAAAGAAATATTTACATATTTTTTATAAAGAAAACACTACCTAAGAAAACAACCCCAAACATGCACAAAAAAAATTAAAAGAATTAAATAAAAGAAATCGAAAAGCCAACATCAGTCAATGTTAGACCTCTCCAAAGCAAGGACATCAGAAAGAACACCAAAACCACAAAAGAACACAACAAGAACATATTTAATGGAGGTCGAAACCACTCACCTCATATTAGTTTAGAAATAGTAAAAGTTCTCCTTACAGATCGAGTAGACACATGAGCTTCCCACAACCCTACCAAAATATCATTTCCAAGCCAAAAAATGTTCAACTCTTCCACGTCTTTTTGAGTCACCGACAATTCAAAAAAAATTATATCTATATGAGATTTACAAATCAACCAAACCACGTCGCCAAACAATATGCAACCTACATTTAGTCATAGAAGCTCCAGATGTAGAGAGAAACATATAAAAAAGGGTCAAAGTATCACTGCGCATAACAATTACCACATAAATCAACTAAAGATCATATACTAAACAACAGACATAATATCACATGTCACAAAAAAAATTGGAAGGACGACTAAATGTGCATCAAGTAAAAGAAGCATGAAATAGTCTCACAGATTAGAAAAACATCCCGCTCGAAAAATTAACTCTAATTAGGATAAGATCTTGAATAAGCGGCCAAAAATACGATATTATTAAAGATATATAATCAAATACATATAAACTTTTATATTGGTCGTTATGAGTAATCATACCTCTACGTTATCATGCCATTGTAATCCTCTCATTAAAATTAAACTGTTTTAATTTTAACATAATATTTTTAAGTTATAAAATAAAAATTACATCTATTTTTGTTAAATCCACCTGATCAAAATTTGGCGGCTAATAGTATTTTGATTGTTTGGAAAATTGAATTCAAATTGTCACTACTAAACACTAAGATAAATCAATATATCAACTTTTATACTTCATTACATTTTATATTTAGAACCATAGTACTATCTTCACATTATTTTAAACAAGATATGAAGCTGACACTTCTGAAAAGATTGCTGTTACATTCAGTTGTTGATGTGTGCATTAAATAACATTGAATTTTACAAACCTACAAATTTAATTCACACATGATATCACCTACCTCATCCCATTTCTTTCTCACATTCTTCTGCTTTATATAACTCACTTCTCATCTTATTTATTACAAACACCAAACCACATCTCATCCAATATCCATATTATTCATTACACCACCCTCTCATCCCTCTTCTCACCCCCTCCCTCTCACAATGGGAAAGAAAAATTTGAAACTATCTTCACTTTTCAAAACCAAACAACATCCATGGCAATTCTTACCTTCTTGTAACCATCATCCAAAGACTCTCTCCTTCCGCACTCCTGGTAGTGCTGGTGATGATGACATATTCAAGACAGTTAACTCAGTGTTTTTCGACCAAACAGATATCGAAACACCAAACTCATGTTTCACAACAACCTCGTCTGATTCCGCGAGTTTCTCGACAGAATCAGACGAGTATTATATCTGCAACGACGGAGAATTGTTGGAGACTTTAGTACGAGGAGTTAAATCCGAGAGGTCTTCAGAGAGACTGTTTTTCGAAGCGGAGGACACGAGTTCGATCTTGGAAAAGGCCAAAGCGGACGGTTTTCCGTTTAAGGAAAGTGTGGTATTAGCTTTGGAGTCAGATGATCCTTACGAGGATTTCAAGAGATCAATGGAGGAGATGGTTGAGTCACATGGTGTGAAAGATTGGGAAGGTTTGGAAGAACTTTTGAGCTGGTATTTGAGAGTTAATGGGAAGAATAATCATGGGTTTATTGTTGGTGCTTTTGTTGATTTGTTGATTAGTTTAACAGGTTGTAATGATTCTAGTAAGGCTTGTTCTGATTTAACGTTGTATTCTTCTGCGGTTTCTTCTTTTGCTTCTTCACCTAGTTTGTGTTTATCTGAGGGACAGAATGAGATTACTGAGATTCAAGATAGTGATAATAATGTAACAGATTCTTAGTATTTTAGATTAGAATATTAGATTAGATGTAGTTTTAACCTTCTTTTTTTGTGCTGGTGTTGTACATTGTGTAGATTGGAAAGAAAATTTCATGAGAATTAGATTATGATGATCTTGTTTTTTTTTTTTAATATATATTTTTTATATTAGTCTTCTTAAAAGTGTATTTCAATATATTGTTCTCTGGCTTCTGCAGGTCCTAACAAATAAAATTCAGTAGTTCATTAAATGGTTATCACAGGAAGGATACGCAACCCCATTTTCAATCGGAATTACATAATATCTTCACGAAATTGCCATGCTAATCTATAAGATTCAATTCAACGGTCAGCTGCATCCTCCATAGAAATGCAGTTGTTAACTATCTATCTTATTTAAAGGATAAAAAATGTTATTATCCAGGTCAGCCTCATTCATATTGGAGTCCTTGAGTTAACATAACTCGCTGTAAATTTAACTTCTTTGATCTTCTTATAGTTAGAGAGCAGAATATTGGTGTCGTATATGAGAATCGACTTTTGATTCTTATAATTTCTATGATTCATCGCTTCTCGATTCCATCGAGTCAGATCTAGATCTCTATCTCTCGACCACCAATTCCTCCAAGTTGGAAACCAAACTCCTTCAATATGACATACCAGCCAGCCGAAGACAACTTCCAAAGCCACTTGTTCCGCCATTCAACTACAAATAGTCACATCAGCAGAAGCGATTAGGAATCCTCTGCCTCCTCTACCTCGAGGGACGAACGGTCAAGTTTTGACATCAATGAGATTCTCTGTCTTCCTTTACACTGAATCTTGTCCAACCTATGGAGGGCCCATGAGATTCTCAAATTCCATCGTTTGTCGGATCAAATCAACAATTCCATCTTAGCGAACCTTCCTTCAGACCTATATTACCTTCTATTGTGGCCGCACGCAAAGCACTCCACGATTTCCAACTCTTGTATGCTAATCTTGGCCAACAACGAGTTAATGAGTTATTGAACAGTATGTACCAGATGGTTAAGCAACGAAAACCACCGACCTTTGTAGACATATTAACTCAAATGAAAGAGAGCATGCACAATGTCAATCCATAGAACAACGTCATGCTGGACTCGACATCACATAAAGACATCAAACCAAGAAAGGACTAAAAAAAGTCCAAAAATCTCCAAGTCACCGACGACACAGACGTCATACTCATTCCCTAGATCTTGAAAGAGAAAGGGGAAATCACACTCCTCCTGAAGTTTGTCGCCCAAAGGGGAGGGAAGGGAATAAACAATAAATCCCAACGAAATATTTCCTATAGTCATCACGACCACGATCTCTAGCTTCGATGGTGAAAGTTCTTGCGATATTATGTACTCACATCTCTTCAAATATATGAGATTTAAGAAAGAAAAACCGCAGCCCTGTGAAGGGTTCAATGTGTTGGCCTTCAATGGAAATGTGACTCGGCCTTTAGGATACATAGAACTGATGGTTACCCTAGTTAAGGGAAGAGATACCTAGACCATCGATACCCATTTCCTTATCATTATGTACAGTATTGTGTACAACTTCATCCTAGGCTAGCCTTTTGCAACGAAATTGGATACAATGGCTTCTACCGTTGATATCAAGCTTAAATACCACAACATGCACGGTGAAATAACAACGACCAATGATAACAATTAGTTTTTTTATGACAACAAAACATCTATAAACATAAAGGACGCAAAGTCAATTAATATCAATATGAAGTACTGAAACACAATTGAGAAACACAACAAAGCCTCCTCAAAGGAAACATGGAGATGCTTGAAAGGTCTTGTCAGTCTGTCTGAGCGAACTAAATATTATAAAAATAAAATAGTAGCTTAGAAATTCTACGACAAATCACCCACACTAAAACTTTTTTTCCAAAAGAAAAACATTTAAAAAAACTTGAAAGTTGTGCCAAATAACTTTGGAACTCTAGAAAGACTAGAGAGAAAATGTTGTCTAATTTAATCAATTAAAACCTTAGTCTAATTGATTAGAAAATATCAAACTTACGCCCCAAAACATTAATACAAA
Source organism: Vicia sativa (assembly GCA_021764765.1). Classification (NCBI taxonomy): domain Eukaryota; kingdom Viridiplantae; phylum Streptophyta; class Magnoliopsida; order Fabales; family Fabaceae; genus Vicia; species Vicia sativa. The sequence goes on from CM038792.1 coordinate 59,741,664, forward strand.
TCCTAAATGATTGACAACGGATCTATGTCACAACCTTCCATTTTGAGAATCATAATTGGCGTGTTCAATTAACCTAATCGATTAGATCAATAGATTAAATAGTTAATGAGGCCAATGTATTATTTCCTTAGTGAGTGATTTCGACTACTATATACAGGGGTGACTTCCTCCTTTTAAATCACACCACTTTCAAACATTTTTCATATTTGTTTGAAATTTATCTCTCTAAGATATCTCCTTCTCTCACTAGAAATTTATTCTTCACTTATGGTTGCCTTAATGCTTTGAAATGAATTGTGAGGAGAATATCTTTTGCAAGTGGTTGTGCTGGTCGTTTATAGTCTTAGGGTGTGATACCTATAAGAGATCTAGTTTTGGTTCTTGAGATGAACCATAAATCTCTGTTTTTGGTTTACTAAGCTTTTCTAGAAAAATATTTTCCATGGTTAAAGAGATCAACCACAAATCTAATAGTCTCAATATAATAAGATTGAGGTAAAAGCCATCTATAGGTTAGGAATAAGCTTGTTCAAATTCAAAGCTCAAATTGTAATAAGGTTTGTGGTAATAATCGATAAAAGCTCGCAAGTCCTATAGTGAAAAATCTCAAGAAGACCTCTTGGGGTTAGGACTAGGCTAACGTTCGATCAAACCTGGATAAATCTCTGGTGCAATCTTTCTATCCTCGCTCTCTTTAATTTTCTACAGTGTATTTTATTTACTTTACTTTCGCTATGCTTTACTACTCAAAAACATTACTAACGCGATCTTAATTGAGAAAGGGAAAATTATTCACATTTTTCAAAAACCACAATTCACCCCTTTTGTGCTTGAGATTACTTGTTCAAAACTTTCGACAAGTGTATTAATAATGTCAAAGTAATGATAAAAGATCGTCTCCACAAGGATTGTAATTTAACAAGGAAATTATATGTGAATTAAAATAGTAACAATTGGGTTTTTTTATTTGATCTAGATCTCAAACAAGAATGAGAAAACTAAGAGAATAAAATTCAAGATGATAAAGGTCTTCATTATAGAATTAGATTAGGTCTTTATTATAGAATCCCCTTATTTTCACACATTGATGAACTTTATATTTTTTGAGTTTCAATTAAATTATCACCTAACTGCAAGCTAACAAGACCACTTCACCCAATTCTTGTGTGCAACTTTATATGATAATTCACTAGTTCTTTCGGTCAATTAAAAATTAAATTAGACGTTCTAAGTGCGTTGATTCAAAATCAATGACTTCTAATTACCTATCCCTAGTTTATTAAAAGTCGAATAAATTTCCCAAGATCGGATAAGCAGACTAACAGTCAGAAATTCCTATGTATATAAATCAATTTGTACGCCCGTAAGCGACAAAAAGAATTAAACTCAAGAATAGATTAAATAAGATGATAACAAGAAAAACGCTCAATTAACCTCAAACACACATATGATCCATCATAGTAATAATAAGATTCGTCTCAAAAAGACCAAATCTAGAGAAACTTAAATACTCATTAACAAATTAACAAATACTCCAAGTTGATAAGTCCTCATCATCAAAATACATAGAATAATTGCTCCCCAATGACCTCAATATGCTCCAAAATTTTCCCTTGAATATCCATAGCTGTCACTTTATCTCTAGGTTTCATAACTCTAAAAAAGTTGGCAAAATGCCTTTAAATACAAATCTTGTGTGTCAGAAATTATGTGCCATCGCGTTGCGATGTAGAAGCACCATGCTGCGATGGAAGCCTCATCACGCCATGATAGGATGCATTCCAAGCATGAGAGTTCAGGGAGAAATGTACACTTTCTTCTCTTTTCTTCACAATTTTCACTAAGTCTTTGTTTTTTCCATGTCTTGCATTTTTGCTCATTCATTCACACTCTAGCATGAATTTTCTAAAAAAATCTTCCAAATTCATCTGAATCTTCCTATAAACATCATGTAATGATGACTTTCGTCACCTAGCCAGTTGATTACGTTAATTTTGATTTCTTTTTTCTAGTTGTAAATTGAAACCATCACAATGTAGTATAACTAGGGATGACAAAACAGATGGATCAAAATAATTCATTAGTTCATTAACAATCCACTAAAACTTTCTTAAAAATATTCAATCCAATTCATCCATTAACATTATTTTAATGGATGAATATCCATCCATCCTTCCAAAACATTAATTTAAATTTTTCATTAATTTTTTTGTATATCTAAAAAAACTCGATTTTTGTAATCTGTATTAATACTTATATCTATTCCGTTGCTTATGTATGATTATTTTATGTACCATATTAATACCATATTCATATATCCTAGGAAATTTATATGTGGGGTGTTACAGGCAGACTCTGAAGATTGACTGAATCTAAAGCGAGAAAACTTTGAACTAAAGACACAATTTGAAACAAAAGGAAGAATCAAATAAGGCATGTTAAAAATGAAGTCAAGCTCTGAATTTTTAAGTCATCACTTCTGAAGATATCCATCAAAATCAACTATGATAATAACTCAAAAGATCAACTCTAATATTGTCTCTGAATTCTTGCGACTATGAACATTATAGACTATGAAGTATCATTTTCACTAAGTTTTGAAAATAGGCTTTGAACTCTACTTAAGCTTCAACAAATTTTATTGGAAGACTCTGACTAGAAGATATTAACGAAAAGAAGAATATGTAGCAAGAGTACAACCAGTACAATATTAATTATTCCTTCCACTATTATGAAAATCTGGAAAAGGACAATACTATTGTACCAACAGATGTTCCCTAATTTCATCCTCTCATCCATTACATACTGCATGCTACTCTACTATGGTACTATCAAGCATTTCCAATACCTAGATTCTTTATGGAAATTCCAACTTCACCCTCCAACAAATATATTTCTTTGCCAATATAAAGTAGTCTTGGAAGCTTGGGAAAAATGATGGAATGTGACAAATGATAAGAGATTGGGAAAGTTTATTGACACTTAGTAAATAAAAATAACTTCACATCAACAAGAAAATAGCAAAATGTTGAGAGAATATTAAGAAATCAACAAAGAGAGAAACACTTAGAGCATTATATTTCATATAATTTAAGTGCAATCTTTTGATCTTTATTTTGTGTAATCTGCTTATTGTAGAAGAAATTATGTAAACACACAACCGTTATATTTAATCTTTTGGTTAATTTCCTTAAGTGGCTAAATGTAAGTCAGATTACTCGAGAAGTCATTGACATATTGTATTTGAGATGTAATTTCTTGAGATAATAGGGTATAGTCGGGATTCTCAAGAAGACATTGAATATGGTATGTGTGGTTGTAATCAAAGTTTTGACCAGTGGATTAAATCGTTATGGAGAAGGATAAATCACCTTGGCGGGTTGACTGGACTAACCGAGTTAAAGGAGAACCAGGATAAAAATACTTGTATTCTTTTATCATTGTTCTTTCTTTACCGTTTGTATTATTGGGTGAATAAAAATTTTAAATCCATAAACCCAATTTAAACCCCCTTCTTGTGTTTTTTCGCACCTTCAATTAGTAGCAAAGCTCTGGTTCTGGTATTGATTGTTATATCAAACTCTTAACCGAGTCAGATAAGGATCTAGATCTTGAACAATAATGGAATAACTTTCTCCACTCGCTAACAATGATAAAGATCACTACTCTGCTACACCTCCAGTTTTGATGGTGATGAGTTTTATTATTGGAAGGATAGAATCAAACATTTTTTCTTTGGTTTTAATGTAGATTTATGGATGTGGTAACAGATGGTTACACACATCCATTGAATGCAAATGGAATCAAAATGGAAAGAAGTTCTATGAGTGAGCAATAAAAGAAGGACAGTAAAAATAATCATAGGTCAAGAACGATTATGTAGAATGTTATCTCATGCACTAAGTATGAAAAGATAAAAAATATAGACTCTACAAAGTCTATATTTGATTATCTTAGAATGACTTACCAAGGAAACAAACAAGTAAAAGAAACCAAGGCTATGGCCTTGATTCATAAGTATGAAGCCTTCAAAATGGAAGGAGAAGAAACTATTGAGGAAATGCTCTCAAGGTTTCAGACCTTTATCACTGGATTGAAAGTATTGAACAAAGGCTAAACTACTACATATCACATAAAGAATATCATCAGAAGCTTACCCAATAAATAGAGGCCAATAATGATTAAACTTAAAGTGTCAAAGAATTTGAACAGTGTAACTCTCGAAGAGTTTGTTAGCTCTCTAAGGAATCATGAGATTGAACTAGAATAAGACGTGCCTTAGAAGAAAATAAAATTTATATCTTTTAAGTCTAAAAGAAAGTCTTAAAAGAATCTAAAGAAGATTATGATGAAGAGTATGAAGTGTCTCTACTGTCTATAAGAGTTAACCAACTTTAGAAGCAACAACATAAAAAGTTCAGAGGCTACACAAGATCTGGAATACATTCGAAATCAACCTATGGACAGGAGAAGTCTAGTAATGGAAAATATGTCACATGCTTTAAATGCAATAAGCCAAACCATAGAAATGAATGTCCCTGTATATTGAACAAAAAATCTAAGAAAAAGTTCTTCAAAGATAATAATAAGGTTATGATGGCTACTTGGGATGACTCTAAGTCTTTAGAAGATGATTCTGAAGAAGAGAACGCCAACGTGGTGCTTATGGCAACACCATAAGCATCTAATTCTGATTCATAATCAAAATCAAACTCTGATGAGGTAACTCATTATGAAATAGAATCATGTCTGACTGAAGTTCTTAAAAAGTATTAGAGGATTCAAATAAGGTACAAGAATATGAAAAAAAATCATGTAGCTAACTCTGAAGTCCATAGTGAGCAACTGAAATAAATATATAATCTAAAAGAAAAGATTTGCATTCTTAAGAAAGAAAACTCCTTCTTAACAATCAAGAGTATATTACTTGAATAAGAAGTTCTTTCAAAAACTCATCTAAACTCTGAATCTGTCATTGAGATATATGACATGTTTTTTTTTATAAAAAAATTGCACAAAGCAAAGACAGAAGCAAAATGACTTCCATAATCTATAGAGTAAGAGAAATGGAACAAGAGATATTGGTTACACGTTATCTAAGAACTCTAAGGTTAACCCTAAGTCTAAACTTAAGGTAAATAAACCAAAGGCTCTGAACTTCCATTTCAATTATGGCCATATATATGATAATTATTCTGCACAAAAACTAAAGGTAGAAAAACCTCTTGGAGAACTAACTAAAATTGACCCAAAAAGATATGGGTACCAAAGATAAAATATTTTATGTTGGAGATATCTTTAGAAACCAAGTTGAAACACCTATGTTGGAACCTGACATGTGCATGCTCTTAACACATTTTGGAAAGAAGGAATGTATTCCAAGATATGGTACTTGAGCTTCGTGGATCTAGTAGCTCTAAAGGGAAATCAAAAAAGAAATAATCACCAACAAATAAGTAATTATTCCATTCCTTTATAGTTATTTTATATTTAATACTAACAAATTTGTTTCTGAAAGATCTATAATGTATCATGTTAAAATACATTTGAAAGATCAAAAAGCTACAAAAGTGTATAACATTGAAATTTACATTATTGATGATTCAAATGTTTCTGAGTTTGATGATAACCTTGACTCTGAAAAGTCAAAGCTAGTTGATAAGTCTACATATTTGAAGTTAAAGGCTTAGACTATGAAGGAAAGAAATCAAGAGTGATAGATTATGAAAGTACTTGACGTAAAGTTGTTAAATTAGTATTAGAAGCAATTGACACATCAGCATCTATGAGCAAACGAAGGATAAAATATTTCTAAAAATTTGATTCTGGGTGAAAAGAAATAACTTATGCAAACTAGATCGTTATTCAAAATTGATGAAGAAATATCTCAGGGATTGAAACATAGAAGCATTAACCTACTTGTGGAGAAGGTTGATAAAAGGAATCTACAACAAAACTATCAATAGTTTAAGCCAAATACATCTCAACACCTAGATGCAACACTCAAATCCTTTGGATAAAAGACAGCTAGAAGATTATAAATTTATTGAGAGTAATATTTCTACTCTTTGTGATAATATTTATACTATTTTTCCTATATGAGAATCCTATATTACACTAAAGGCAAAATCAAATATTATTTTATAAGGGACTATATTCATAAGGGTGGATTGGACTAACCCAGATAAAGAGGAACTTGGATAAAAATATTTGTTTTCTTTTATCATTGTTGCATCTTTATTATTTGTATAGTTAGGTGAACGGAAAAAATTAATTTTAAAACCCAATTTAAACCATTTTTTATGTTTCTTTGCACTTTCAGATGCATCCCAAATATTGAATGTTTCTTAGGGCATTCCAAATGGTGTGACATTATACGGAGATTCAAGAGCCGATTTAGGAATTCTTTTTCCTATTTTCCATCACCTGGGATTTTCTTAGCATTTTATTATATCATGGTTTATTTTAGATCATCAACTAAAACATTTAAGTTTTTACAAAGTCACTGTAGAACTTTAAATTTATGCATGTAGCTATACATGTAACATTGGGGAGGATCTGTCTTCTGGTTCCAATCCTCCCGTTAATGAACTGATGCTCCCTTGTTGCTAGAACTAAGAATTCTTAGTGTTTCACAAATCACAGTTTCATTGCAATCTCTTGACTTGAAATTTACTAAGTTAAAATTTTCCTAAACGTGTAGAATTTCTACCTAATCATGATAGTTTTTACACTTGTTAAATATTGTTGCTTGAATGCATCTTTCACCTAATATTCGTCTTTCCCTTGCACATATCAATCTATCGATTTGTATGGGAATATTAAACCTTATAGAAATGGTGTAAAATTTCAGAAATTTATCAAATATTTAAAGCAACCGGTAACGCTTCCTTAAATATGCTAGGAGAATTGGTCCACAGTTGAAACAAAAGAGGTATGGTTTCTATTTTTGGTCTTAGTTTTGAAGGAATGAAATTAATTAGAGAAGCCATATTCATAAGATGGACCAGACCGTTAGAGACTTCGGTATATGTTGTTGGTCTTAGTTAGAAGGAATGCCATTAATTAGAGAAGTCAATTTTCACAAGATGGTCCAAACTGTTAGAAACTTGGGTATTTGTTCAACTCAAGTTTTTAGGACACTTTGCTATAATTTCCACAGTATAGACAAACGCATTATCATTCCATAAAGAAACACCTAATCTCGTCTTATAATAAATGCCATTTTATTGTCTTGAAATACTTATTTTTTTATATTACTCTTCCATGCTATTATAAGATGATGTAGACAATTTACATGAATTAAAATATATTATATATATATATATATAACATTATAATGTATTTTTGTGATTAATAGTACACAGAAAAATATGTACTCTAATTTAAATATGTATTCTAGTTGATTTTTCCAAACTCTCTACTTCCTTCATTAAGTTTGATAGAGAGTTGAGACATTGCATGGAGGGTAATTTATTTGTCCAATTGAGATAGACTTTTTATTTATGATTTTCAAACTGATAAACTCATGGTAGAGTTGAAATATTTTAATTGGAAAAATGACACACTTTAAAAAGATAATGATCACGTTCAATTTCCAAAATGCTTTCGATATTTAAGTGACTATTATTAGAAATTCAAACTGCTAATAACTACTCTCTCGGTCTCACAATAGTTCTCTTTCTTATTTTTATTTGTCTCAAAATTATTTGTCCTTTTAAAATTTAAATGTGATATTTATTATTTATTTTTACTTATTTATTCTTATTTATTGTATTTTAATTCATATAACTACTCCATTACATATTATTTATAAGGTTATTTTACTAAATGAGACTCATTTTATCATTGAAAGTCTTTAATATACTAATATATAATATCTATAACAATATATAAAGACAAAACTTTCATTTAGTGTAGCCTATTTTTATTATCAATTTTACCCCTCAAAGATAGAAGTTTTTAGACTAGTTTTGTTTTTTCAACTTAAGAAATTAGTGAGTTAATACATAGAGGCAAAACATAGTTTTGGTGTAGCATTTTTTTCTTCCCAATATACCCTTTTCATTTTAAATCTTAACTTCTCTTTGCTCACAAATGTTAGTTATAAGACAGTTTATTATCTTTCATATACTAATGTATAATATCTATACCAATATATAAAAGCAAGACTTTCTTTTGGTGTAGCCTATTATTATTTCCAAATTTACACCTCAAACATACCAATTTTTAGACAAATATTTTTTCATTTTAAGAAATTAGTGAGTTAATATATAATGGCAAAACATAGTTTCGGTGTAGCAGTTTTTTCTTCCGAATATAACCTTTTCATTTTAAATCGTAACTTCTCTTTGTTCACAAATGGCAGTTATAAGACGGTTTAATTTCTTTGATTTACTTATATATAATATCTATAACAATATATATAAGCAAATCATTCATTTGGTGTAGCCAATTTTTATTTCAAAATTTACCTCTCAAACATACCAATTTTTAAAGTAATATTTTTTCAACTTAATAAATTAGTAAGTTAATATATATAGGCAAAATATAGTTTTGGTGTAGCTTTTTTTTCTTCCCAATATACCCTTTTCATTTTAAATCTTAACTTCTCTTTGCTCACAAATGGCAGTTATAAGACAAATTATTATCTTTGATATGCTAATATATAATATCTATAACAATATATTTAGGCAAAACTTTCATTTAGTGTAGCCTATTTTTATTTCCAATTTTACCCCTCAAAGATAGAAATTTTTAGACTACTTTTTTTTTCTAACTTAAGAAATTAGTGAGTTAATATATAAAGGCAAAACATAGTTTCGGTGTAGCATTTTTTTCTTTCCAATATACCCTTTTCATTTTAAATCTTACCTTCTCTTTGCTCACAAATGGAAGTTATAAGACGGTTTATTATATTTCATATACTAATGTATAATATCTATAACAATATATAAAGGCTATACATTCATTAGGTGTAACCTATTTTTATTTCTTAATTTAACCATTAAACATACCAAATACCAATTTTTATACATATATTTTTTAACTTAAGAAATTAGTGAGTTAATATATATATATATATATATATATATATATATATATATATATATATATATATATATATATATATATATATATATATATATATATATATATATATATATATATATATATATATATATATATATATATATATATATATATATATATACATAGTTATGGTGCAGCATTTTTTCTTCCCAATATACACTTTTCCTTTTAAATCTTAACTTATTTTTGATCATAAATGGCAGTTATAAGACAAATTATTATCTTTAATATACTAATATATAATATCTATAACAATATATAAAGGCAAAACTTTCATTTAGTGTAGCCTATTTTTTTTTCTTCAAATTTTAGCCCTCAAAGATAGAAATTTTTAGACTAGTTTTGTTTTTTCAACTTAAGAAATTAGTGAGTTAATATATAACGGCAAAACATAGTTTTGGTGTAGCATTTTTTTCTTCCCAATATACCCTTTTTATTTTAAATCTTAACTTCTCTTAGCTGACAAATGGCAGTTATAAGACGGTTTATTATCTTTCATATACTAATGTATAATATCTATAACAATATATAAAAGCAAAACTTTCTCTTGGTCTAATATTTTTTCAACTTAAGAAATTAGTTAGTTAATAAATATAGACAAAACATAGTTATGGTGTAGCATTTTTGTCCTAATATACCCTTTTCATTTTAAATGTTAACTTCTCTTTGCTCACAAATGGTAGTTATAAGACATTATTATCATTGATATACTAATCTATACTATCAATAACAATATATAAAGGCAAAACTTTCATTTAGTGTAGCCTATTTTTATTTCAAATTTTACACCTCAAAGATAGAAATTTTTAGACTAGTTTTTTTTTTTCTTTTCAATTAAAGAAATTAGCGAGTTATTATATAAAGGTAAAACATAGTTTTGGTGTAACATTTTTTTCTTCCCAATATACCCTTTTCATTTTAAATTTTAAATTCTCTTTAATCACATATGGCAGTTATAAAACGATTTATTATCATTCATATGCTAATATATAATATCTATACCAATATATAAAGGCAAAACATTCATTTGGTGTAGCTTATTTTTATTTCCAAATTTACCCCTCAAACATACCAATTTTTAGACTAGTTTTTTCTAACCTTAAGAAATTCGTGAGTTAATATATTTAGTCAAAGCAGAGTTTTGGTTATCATTCTTTGTTCCCAATATACCCTTTTCATTTTAAATCTTAATTTCTCTTTATTCACAAGTAGTAATTATAAGACGATTTATTATCTTGCATATACTAATGTATAATATCTATAACAATATATAAAGGAAAAACATTCATTAGGTGTAGCCTATTTTTATTTCCAAATTTACCCCTCAAATATACAAATTTTTAGACTAATATTTTTTCAACTTAAGAAATTAGTGTGTTAATATATATAGGCAAAAGATATTTTTGATGTAGCATTTTTTTCATCCCAATATTCCCTTTTCATTTTAAATCTTAATTTCTCTTTGCTCACAAATGGCATTTATAAGACAGTTTATTATCTTTGATATATATATATATATGTATATATATATGTATATATATATATATATATATATAACAATATATATAGACAAATCATTAATTTGGTGTAGCTTATTTTTATTTTCAAATATACCTCTCAAACATACCAATTTTTAGACTAATATTTTTTCAACTTAAGAAATTAGTCAGTTAATATATATAGGCAACACAAAGTTTTGGTGTAGCATTTTATCTTCCCAATATACCCTTTTCATTTTAAATCTTAACTTATCTTTGATCACAAATGGGAGTTATAGGAAAAATTATTATCTTTAATATACTAATATATAATATTTATAACAATATATAAAGGCAAAAATTTCATTTAGTGTAGCCTATTTTTATTTCTAGTTTTACACCTCAAAGATAGAATTTTTGAGACTGGTTTTATTTTTTCAACTTAAGAAATTACTTAGTTAATATATAAAAGCAAAACATAGTTTTTGTGTTGCATTTTTTTCTTCCCAATATACCTTTTTCATTTTAACTCTTAACTTCTCTTTGCTCACAAATGACAGTTATAAGATAGTTTATTATCTTTCATATACTAATGTATATTATTTATAAAAATATATAAAGGCAAGACGTTCATTTGGTGTAGCCTATTTATATTTCCTAATTTACCCCTCAAACATACCATTTTTTAGAATAGTTTTTTTTAAGCTTATGAAATTAGTGAGTTAATATATATAGGCAAAACATAGTTTTGGTGTAACATTTATTTCTTCCCAAAATAAACTTTTCATTTTAAATCTTAACTTCTATTTGCTCATAAATGACAGTTATAAGACGACATATTATCTTTAATATACTAATATATAATATCTATAACAATATATAAAGGCAAAACTTTTATTTAGTGTAGCCTATTTTTATTTCCAATTTTACCCCTCAACATACCAATTTTTAGACTAATATTTTTTCAACTTAAGAAATTAGTGAGTTAATATATATAGGCAAAACATAGTTTTGGTGTAGCATTTTTTCTTCCCAATATACCCTTTTCATTTTAAGTCTTAACTTCTCTTTGCTCACAAATGGCAGTTATAAGATAGTTTATCATCTTTGATATACTTATATATATATATATATATATATATATATATATATATATATATATATATATATATATATATAAATTATTCATTTGGTGTAGCCTATTTTTATGTAAAATTTACCTCTTAAACATACCAATTTTTAGACTAATATTTCTTCAACTTAAGAAATTAGTGAGTTAATATATAAAGGAAAAATATAGTTTTCGTGTAGCATTTTTTTCTTTCCAATAAAACCTTTTCATTTTAAATCTTAACTTCTCTTTGCTCACAAATGGCAATTATAAGACGGTTTATTATCTTTCATATACTAATGTATAATATCTATAACAATATATAAAGGAAAATCATTAATTTGGTGGAGCCTATTTTTATTTCCAAATTTAACTCTCAAACATATTAATTTGAAGACTAATCTTTTTTCAACTTAAGAAATTAGTGAGTTAATATATATAGGGAAAACATAGTCTTGGTGTATCATTTTGTTTCTCAATATACCCATTTCGTTTTAAATCTTAACTTCTCTATACTCACAAATGGAAGTTATAAGACGAATTATTATCTTTAATATACAAATATATAATATCTATAACAATATATAAAGCCAAAAGTTTTATTTAGTGTGGCCTATTTTTATTTCCAATTTTACCCCTCAAAGATAGAAATTTTTAGACTAGTTTTGTTTTTTCAACTTAAGAAATTAGTGAGTTAATATATAATGGCAAAACATAGATTTGGTGTAGCATTTTTTTCTTCCCAATATACCCTTTTCATTTTAAATAATAACTTCTCTTTGCTCACAAATGACAGTTATAAGACGAATTATTATCTTTAATATACTAATATATAATATCTATAACAATATATAAAGGCAAAACCTTTATTTAGTGTAGCCTATTTTTAATTCAAATTTCACCCCTCAAACATACCAATTTTTAGACTAATATTTTTTCTACTAAAGAAATTAGTGAGTTATTATATATAGGCAAAACATAGTTTTGGTGTAGCAATTTTTTATTTCCAATATACCCTTTTCATTTTAAATCTTAGCATCTCTTTGCTCACAAATGGCAGTTATAAGACGGTTTAGTATCTTTCATATACTAATGTATAATATCTATAACAATATATAAAGGCAAAACATTCGTTAGGTGTAGCCTATTTTTATTTCCAAATTTTCGCTTCAAACATACAAATTTTTTAGACTAGGTTTTTTTCAACTTAAGAAATTAGTGAGTTAATATATATAGCTAAAATATAGTTTTGGTGTAGCATTTGTTTCTTCCCAAAATACCCTTTTCGTTGCTCACAAAAGGCAGTTATAAGACAGTTTATTATCTTTAATATACTAATATATAATATCTAAAACAATATATAAAGGCGAAACTTTTATTTAGTGTAGCCTATTTTTATTTCCAAATTTACCCCTCAAACATACAAATTTTTAGACTAATATTTTTTCAACTTAAGAATTTAGTGAGTTAATGTATATAGGCAAAACATAGTTTTGGTGTAGCATTTTTTTCTTCCCAAAATACCCTTTTCATTTTAAAACTTAACTTATCTTTGATCACAAATGACAGTTATAAGTCAAATTATTATCTTTAATATACTAATATATAATATCTATAACAATATATAAAGGCAAAACTTTCATTTAGTGTAGCCTATTTTTATTTCAAATTTTACTCCTCAAAGATAGAAATTTTAAACTAGTTTTTTTTTCAACTTAAGAAATTAGTGTGTTAATATATAAAGGCAAAACATAGTTTTGGTGTATCATTTTTTTCTATCCAATACACCCTATTCATTTTAAATCTTAACTTCTTTTAGCTCACAAGTACTGGCAGTTATAAGACGGTTTATTATCTTTCATATATTAATTTATAACATCTATAGCAATATATAACGGCAAAACATTCACTAGGTGTAGCCTATTTTAATTTCCAAATTTACCTCTCAAACATACAAATTTTTAGACTAATATGTTTTCAACTTAAGAAATTAGTGAGTTAATATATATAGGCCAAACACATTTTTTGTGTAGCATTTTTTCTTCCCAATATACCCTTTCATTTTAAATCTTAACTTCTCTTTGCTTACAAATGGCAGCTATAAGACAGTTTATTATCTTTGGTATACTTTATATAAATCTATAACATTATATATAGGAAAATCATTAATATGGTGTAGCCTATTTTTATTTCCAAATTTACCTTTCAAACATACAAATTTTTAGACTAATATTTTTTCAACTTTAGATATTAGTGAGTTAATATATATAGGCAAAACATAGTTTTGGTGTAGCATTTTTTACCCAATTTACCCTTTTCATTTTAAATCTTAACTTCTCTTTGCTCACAAATGGTAGTTATAAGACGGTTTATTATCTTTCATATACTAATGTTTAATATCTATAACAATATATAAAGACAAAACATTCATTTGGTGTAGCCTATTCTAATTTCCAATTTTACCTCTCAAACATACCAATTTTTAGACTAATATTTTTCAACTTAAGAAATTAGTAAATTAATATATATAGGCAAAACATAGTTTTGATGTTGCATTTTTTTCTTCTCAATATAAAATTTTCATTATAAATCTTAACTTCTCTTTGCTCACAAATGGCAGTTATAAGTCATATTATTATCTTTTATATACTAATATATAATATCGATAACAATATATAATGGCAAAACTTTCAATTAGTGTAGCCTATTTTTATTTCCTATTTTACACTTCAAAGATAGAAATTTTTCGAATAGTTTTTTTCCAACTTAAGTAATTAGTGAGTTATTATATAAAGGAAAAACATAGTTTTGGTGTAGCATTTTTGTCTTTCCAATATACCCTTTACATTTTAAATCTTAACTTCTCTTTGCTTACAAATTGAAATTATAAGACGGTTTATTATCTTTCATATACTAATGTGTAATATCTATTACAATATATAATGGAAAAACATTCATTTGGTGTAGCCTATTTTTATTTCCAAATTTACCCCTCAAACATACCATTTTTGAGACTAGTTTTTTTAAACTTAAGAAATTACTAAGTTAATATATATAGGCAAATCATAGTTTTGGTGTAGCATTTTTTTCCTCCAAAAAATTAACTTTTCATTTTTAATATTAACTTCTCTTTTTTCATAAATGGAAGTGATAAGACGAATTATTATCACTAATATATTAATATATAATATTTATAACAATATGTAAAGGAAAAACGTTTGTTTATTGTAGCCTATTTTTATTTCCAATTTAACCACTCAAAGATAGAAATTTTAAGACTAATATTTTTTCAACTTAAGAAATTAGTGATTTAATATATATAGGCAAACCATTGTTTTGGTGTCGCATTTTTTCCTTCCCAATATACCCTTTTCATCTTAAATCTTAACTTCTCTTACAAATGGCAGTTATAAGACGGTTTATTATCTTTCATATACTAATGTATATTATCTATAAAAATATGTAAAGGAAGAATATTCATTAGGTGTAGCATATTTTTATTTTCAAATTTACCCCTCAAACATAACAATTTCTAGACTAATATTTTTTTAACTTAAGAAATTTGTGAGTTAAGATATATTTGTATATATATATATATATATATATAGGCAAAATATAGTTTTAGTGTAGCATTTTTTTCCCAATATACCCTTTTCATTTTAAATCTTAACTTATCTTTGATCACAAATGGCACTTATAAGACAAATTATTATCTTTAAGATACTAATATATCATATCTATTACAATATATAAAGGCAAAAATTTCATTTAGTATAGCCAATTTTTATTTCCAATTTTACACCTCAAAAGTAGAAACTTTTCATTTTAAATCATGACTTCTCTTTGCTCACAAATGACAGTTATAAGACGAATTATTATCTTTAATATACTACTATATAAGATCTATAACAATATGTAAAGGCAAAATTTTACTTAGTGTAGCCTAATTTTATTTCCAATTTTACCCCTCAACCATACCAATTTTTAGACTAATATTTTTTCAACTTGAGAAATTAGTGAGCTAATATATATAGGCAAAACATAGTTTGGTGTAGCATTTTTTTCTTCCCAATATAACTGTATCATTTTAAATCTTAACTTCTCTTTGCTCAGAAATGAAAGCTATAAGACAAATTATTATCGTTAATATACTAATATAAAATATCTATAACAATATATAAAGGCAAAACTTTCATTTAGTGTAGCCTATTTTTTCCAATTTTACACCTCAAAGATAGAAATTTTTCGAATAGTTTTTTTTTTCAACTTAAGAAATTAGTGAGTTAATATATATAAGCAAAACATAGTTTTGGTGTAGCATTTTTTTCTTCCCAATATACCCTTTTTATTTTAAATCTTAACTTCTCTTTCCTCTCAAATGGCAGTTATAAGACGGTTTATTATCTTTCATATACTAATGTATATTATCTTTAGTTGAAAAATATTTGTCTGCAAATTGATATGTTTGAACGGTAAATTTGGAAATATAATTTAGTTACACCAAATGAATGTTTTTCCTTTATGTATTGTTATATATATATATATTATATATTAGTATATCAAAGATAATAAACCGTCTCATAACTACCAATGTAATGTTTTTCCTTTATGTATTTGCAATATATATCAAAGATAATAAACCGTTTCATAAATGTAATGTTTTTCCTTTATGTATTTGCAATATATATTAACTCATTAAATTCTGAAGTTGAAAAATAAGTAGTCTAAAAATTGGTATGTTTGAGAGGTAAATTTTAAAATAAAAATAAGATACACGAAATGAATGTTTTGCCTTTATATATGGTTATAGATATTATATATTAGTAAATGAGAAGTTAATAAACCGTCTTATAACTGCCATTTGTGAGCGAAGAGAAGTTAAGATTTAAAATAAATGGGGTATTTTGGGAAGAAAAAATGCTTTACTAAAACTATGTTTTGCCATATATATTAACTCACTAAATTCGTAAGTTGAAAAAATATTAATTTAGAAATTTGTATGTTTGAGGGGTAAACTTGGAAATAAAAACAAGTTAAACCAAATGAATGATTTGCCTTTATATATTGTTATAGAAATTATATATTGTTAAAATTTAATGAAGTGGCTTATAACTGCCATTTCTGAGCAAAGAGAAGTTAAGATTTAAATAGAAAATGGTTTTTTGGGAATAAAAAAATGCTACACCAAAACTATATTTTGCCAAATATATTAACTCACTAAATTCTTAAGTTGAAAAAATATCAGTTTGATAATTGGTATGTTTGAGGGGTAAATTTGGAAATAAAATTAAGTTACACCAAACAAATGATTTGCCTTTATATACTGTTATAGATATTATATATTAGTAAATAAAAGTTAATGAACCGTCTTATAACAGTCATTTTTGAGCAAAGAGAAGTTACGATTTAAAATTAAAAGGGTATTTTGGGAAGAAAAAATAGCTACACCAACACTATGTTTTGCCATATATATTAACTTATTAAATTCTTAAGTTGAAAAAATATAAGTCTGAAAATTGGTATGTTTGAGGGGTAAATTTGGAAATAAAATTAAGTTACACCAAATGAATGATTTTCCTTTATATATTGCAATAGATATTATATATTAGTAAATAAAAGTTAATAAACCGTCTTATAACATTCATTTGTTAGCAAAGAGAAGTTAAGATTTAAAATGAAAAGGGTATTTTGGGAATAAAAGAATGGTACACCAAAACTATGTTTTGCCATGTATATTAACTCACTAAATTCTTAAGTTGAAAAAATATTAGTCTGAAAATTGGTATGTTTGAGGGGTAAATTTAAAATAAAAATTAGTTACACCAAATGAATGATTTGCCTTTAAATATTGTTATAGATATTTTATATTAGTAAATTAAAGTTAATGAACCGTCTTATACCTGCCATTTCTAAGCAAAGAGAAGTTAAGATTTAAAATAAAAATGGTATTTGGGGAAGAAATAAATGCTATACCAAAACTATATTTTGCCATATATCTTAACTTACTAAATTCTTAAGTTGAAAAAATATTAGTTTGGCAATTGGTATGTTTGAGGGTTAAATTTGGAAATAAAAGTAATTTACACCAAATGAATGATTTGCCTTTATATATTGTTAAAGATATTATATATTAGTATATCAAAGATAATAAACCATCATATAACTGCCATTTCTGAGCAAAGAGAAGTTATGATTTAAAATTAAAACGGTACTTTGGGAAGAAAAAAATGCTACACCAAAACTATGTTTGGCCATATATATTAACTCACTAAATTCTTAAGATGAAAAAATATTAGTTTGACAATTGGTATATTTGCCTTGATATATTGTTATAGATATTATATATTACTAAATGAATGTTAATAAACCGTCTTATAACTGCCATTGAAGAGAAGAGAAGTTACAATTTAAAATGAACAGGGTATTTTGGGATGAAAACATGCTACACCAAAACTATGTTTTGCCTATATATATTAACTCACTAATTTCGTAAGTTTAAAAAATATTAGTCTAAAAATTGGTATGTTTGAGGGGTAAACTTGGAAATAAAATTAAGTTACACCAAATGAATGATTTGCCTTTATATATTATTATAGAAATTATATATTAATATATCAAAGATAATAAACCGTCATATAACTGCCGTTTGTGAGCAAAGAGAAATTAGGATTAAAAATGAAGAGGGTATTTTTGGAATAAAAAAATGCTAAACCAAAACTATGTTATGCCATATATATTAACTCACTAAATACTTCAGTTGAAAAAATATTAGTCTGAAAACTGGTATGTTTGAGGGATAAATTTGTAAATAAAAATTAGTTACACCAAATGAATGATTTGCCTTGATATATTTTTATAGATATTATATATTTGTAAAAAAAAGTTAATGAACCGTCTTATAACTGCCATTTCTGGGCAAAGAGAAGTTAAGATTTAAAATGAAAAGGGTATTTTGGGAAGACAAAAATGCTACACCGAAACTATGTTTTGCCATATATATTAACTTTCTAAATTCTTAAGTTGAAAAAACATTAGATTTAAAATTGGTATGTTTGAGGGGTAAATTTGGAAATAAAATTGAGTTACACCAAATCAATGATTTGCCTTTATATATTGTTATAGATATTATATATTAGTAAACAAAAGTTAATAAACTGTCTTATAACTGTAAATTGTGAGCAAAGAGAAAATAAGATTTTAAAATGAAAAGCGTATATTTGGGAATAAAAAAATGCTACACCAAAACTATGTTTTGCCATATATATTAACTCACTAATTTCGTAAGTCGAGAAAATATTTTTCTAAAAATTTGCATGTTTGAGGGGTAAATTTGGAAATAAAAATAAGTTGCACCAAATGAATGATTTGCCTTTATATATTGTTATAGATATTATATACTTGTAAATAAAAGTTAATAAACCGTCTTATAACTGCTATTTGTGAGCAATGAGATGTTAAGATTTAAAATGAAAAGGGTATTTTGGGAAGAAAAAAAAGCTACACCAAAATTATGTTTTGCCATATATATTAACTCACTAAATTCTTAAGTTGAAAAAATATTAGTCTGAAAATTGGTATGTTTGAGGGATAAATTTGTAAATAAAAATTAGTTACACCAAATGAATGATTTGCCTTTTTATATTTTTATAGATATTATATATTAGTAAAAAAAAGATAATGAACCCTCTTATAACTGCCATTTCTGAGCAAAGAGAAGTTAAGATTTAAAATAAAAAGGGTATTTTGGGAAGAAAAAATGCTACACCAAAACTATGTTTTTCCTTTATACATATTAACTCACTAATTTCATAAGTTGAAAAAATATTAGTCTGAAAATTGGTATGTTTGAGGGTTAAATTTGGAAATAAAAATAAGTTACACCAAATGAATACAAAAATGCTACACCAAAACTATGTTATGCCATATATATTAACTCACTAAATAATTAAGTTGAAAAAATATTAGTCTGAAAACTGGTATGTTTGAGGGATAAGTTTGTAAATACAAATTAGTTACGCCATAAATGATATTATATATTTGTAAAAAGTTAATGAACCATCTTATATTTTGAGCAAAGATTAAGATTTGAAAAGGTATGAAGAAAAATGACTCCTATGTTATATATTATTAAGTTAAAAACATTAGTTGAAAATTGATTTTGATAATTTGAAATAAGAGTTATAATTTTGGTTAGAATTAAAATGTTAAAATAAAACTATGTTTTGCCATATATATTAACTCACTAAATTCTTAAGTTGAAAAAATATTAGTTTGTAAATTGGTATGTTTGAGGGATAAATTTGGAAATAAAAATAAGTTACCCCAAATGGATGATTTGCCTTTATATATTGTTATAGATATTATATATTAGTAAATGAAAGTTATTAAATCATCTTATAACTGCCATTTGTGAGCGACGAGAAGTTAAGATTTAAAATAAAAAGGGTATTTTGGGAATAAAAAATACAACACCAAAGCTATGTTTTTCCTATATATATTAACTCACTAAATTCTTAAGTTGAAAAAATATTAGTCTTAAAATTGGTATGTTTAAGGGGTAAATTTTTAAATAAACATTAGTTACACCAAATGAATGATTTGCCTTTATATATTGTTATAGATATTATATATTAGTAAGTAAAACTTAATGAACCGTCTTATAACTGCCATTTCTGAGAAAAGAGAAGTTAAGATTTAAAATGAAAAGGGTATTTTGGGAAGAAAAAAACTGCTACACCAAAACTATGTTTTGCAATATATATTAACTCACTAAATTCTTAAGTAGAA
Organism: Vicia sativa; assembly: GCA_021764765.1. Classification (NCBI taxonomy): domain Eukaryota; kingdom Viridiplantae; phylum Streptophyta; class Magnoliopsida; order Fabales; family Fabaceae; genus Vicia; species Vicia sativa. The sequence continues at coordinate 59,762,133 of CM038792.1, forward strand.
AAAATATTAGTTTGAAAATTCGTATGTTTGAGGGGTAAATTTGGAAATAAAATTATGTTACACCAGACAAAGGATTTGCCTTTATATATTGTAATAAATATTATATATAAGTAAATAAAAGATAATAAACCATCTTATAACTGCAATCTCTGAGCAAAGAGAAGTTAAGATTTAAAATTAAAAGGGTATTTTGGGAAGAAAAAATGCTACACCAAAAGTATGTTTTGCCTATATATATTAACTCACTAATTTCGTAAGTTGAAAAAATATTAGTTTGAAAATTTGCATGTTTGAGGGGTAAACTTGGAAATAAAAATAAATTACACCAAATGCATGATTTGCCTTTATATATTGTTATAGATATTATATATTAGTAAATAAAAGTTAATGAACCGTCTTATAACTGCCATTTCTGAGCAAAGAGAAGCTAAGATTTAAAATGAAAAGGGTATTTTGGGATGAAAAAAATGCTACACAAAAACTATGTTTTCCCATATATATTAAATCACTAAATTCTAAAGTTGGAAAAATATTAGTCTGAAAATTGGTATGTTTGATGGGAAAATTTGGAAATAAAATTAAGTTACACCAAATGAATGATTTGCCTTTATATATCGTTATTGATATTATATATTAGTAAATAAAAGTTTATAAACCGTCTTATAACCGCCATTTGTGAGCAAAGAGAAGTTAACATTTAAAATGAAAAGGGTATCTTGGGAAGTAAATAATTCTACACCAAAACTATATTTTGCCATATATATTAAATCACTAAATTCTTAAGTTGAAAAAATATTTGTCTGAAAATTGGTGAGTTTGAGGGGTAAATTTGGAAATAAAAATAAGTTACACCAAATGAATGAGTTGCCTTTATATATTGTTATAGATATTATATATTAGTAAATAAAAGTTAATAAACCGTCTTATAACTGCCATTTTTGAGCAAAGAGAAGTTAAGATTTAAAACGAAAAGGGTATTTTGGGAAGAAAAAAATGATTCACCAAAACTTTGTTTTGCGATATATATTAACTCACAATATTCTTAAGTTTAAAAAATATTAGTTTGAAAATTGGTATGTTTGAGGAGTAAATTGGGAAATAAAAATAAGTTACACCAAATGAATGATTTGCCTTTGTATATTGTTTTAGATATTATATATTAGTAAATAAAAGTTAATAAACCGTCTTATAATTGCCATTTGTGAGCAAAGAGAAGTTTAGATTTAAAATGAAAAGGGTATTTTCGGAAGAAAAAAATGCTACACCAAAATTATTATTTGCCTATATATATTAACTCAATAAATTCTTAAGTTGAAAAAATATTAGTTTGAAAACTGTTATGCTTGAGGGGTAAATTTGGAAATAAAAATAAGTTACACCAAATAAATGATTTTCCTTTATATATTGTTATAGATATTATATATTAGTAAATAAAAGTTAATAAACCGTCTTATAACTGCCATTTGTGAGCAAAGAGAAGTTAAGATTTAAAATGAAAAGGGTATTTTGGGAATAAAAGAATGCTACACCAAAACTATGTTTTTCCTATATATATTAACTCACTAAATTCTTAAGTTGAAAAAATATTAGTCTTAAAATTGGTATGTTTAAGGGGTAAATTTTTAAATAAACATTAGTTACACCAAATGAATGATTTTTCTTTATATATTGTTATAGATATTATATATTAGTAAGTAAAACTTAATGAACCGTCTTATAACTGCCATTTCTGAGCAAAGAGAAGTTAAGATTTAAAATGAAAACGGTATTTTGGGAAGAAAAAAACTGCTACACCAAAACTATGTTTTGCAATATATATTAACTCACTAAATTCTTAAGTAGAAAAAATATTAGTTTGAAAATTGGTATGTTTGAGGGGTAAATTTGGAAATAAAATTATGTTACACCAGACAAAGGATTTGCCTTTATATATTGTAATAAATATTATATATAAGTAAATAAAAGATAATAAACCATCTTATAACTGCAATCTCTGAGCAAAGAGAAGTTAAGATTTAAAATTAAAAGGGTATTTTGGGAAGAAAAAATGCTACACCAAAAGTATGTTTTGCCTATATATATTAACTCACTAATTTCGTAAGTTGAAAAAATATTAGTTTGAATATTTGCATGTTTGAGGGGTAAACTTGGAAATAAAAATAAATTACACCAAATGCATGATTTGTCTTTATATATTGTTATAGATATTATATATTAGTAAATAAAAGTTAATGAACCGTCTTATAACTGCCATTTCTGAGCAAAGAGAAGTTAAGATTTAAAATGAAAAGGGTATTTTGGGATGAAAAAAATGCTACACAAAAACTATGTTTTCCCATATATATTAAATCACTAAATTCTTAAGTTGGAAAAATATTAGTCTGAAAATTGGTATGATTGATGGGAAAATTTGGAAATAAAATTAAGTTACACCAAATGAATGATTTGCCTTTATATATCGTTATTGATATTATATATTAGTAAATAAAAGTTTATAAACCGTCTTATAACTGCCATTTTTGAGCAAAGAGAAGTTAACATTTAAAATGAAAAGGGTATCTTGGGAAGTAAATAATTCTACACCAAAACTATGTTTTGCCATATATATTAAATCACTAAATTCTTAAGTTGAAAAAATATTTGTCTGAAAATTGGTGAGTTTGAAGGGTAAATTTGGAAATAAAAATAAGTTACACCAAATGAATGAGTTGCCTTTATATATTGTTATAGATATTATATATTAGTAAATAAAAGTTAATAAACCGTCTTATAACTGCCATTTTTGAGCAAAGAGAAGTTAAGATTTAAAACGAAAAGGGTATTTTGGGAAGAAAAAAATGATTCACCAAAACTTTGTTTTGCCATATATATTAACTCACAATATTCTTAAGTTTAAAAAATATTAGTTTGAAAATTGGTATGTTTGAGGAGTAAATTGGGAAATAAAAATAAGTTACACCAAATGAATGATTTGCCTTTGTATATTGTTATAGATATTATATATATTAGTAAATAAAAGTTAATAAACCGTCTTATAATTGCCATTTGTGAGCAAAGAGAAGTTTAGATTTAAAATGAAAAGGGTATTTTCGGAAGAAAAAAATGCTACACCAAAATTATTATTTGCCTATATATATTAACTCAATAAATTCTTAAGTTGAAAAAATATTAGTTTGAAAACTGTTATGCTTGAGGGGTAAATTTGGAAATAAAAATAAGTTACACCAAATAAATGATTTTCCTTTATATATTGTTATAGATATTATATATTAGTAAATAAAAGTTAATAAACCGTCTTATAACTGCCATTTGTGAGCAAAGAGAAGTTAAGATTTAAAATGAAAAGGGTATTTTGGGAATAAAAGAATGCTACACCAAAACTATGTTTTTCCTATATATATTAACTCACTAAATTCTTAAGTTGAAAAATATTAGTCTTAAAATTGGTATGATTAAGGGGTAAATTTTTAAATAAACATTAGTTACACCAAATGAATGATTTGCCTTTATATATTGTTATAGATATTATATATTAGTAAGTAAAACTTAATGAACCGTCTTATAACTGCCATTTCTGAGCAAAGAGAAGTTAAGATTTAAAATGAAAACGGTATTTTGGGAAGAAAAAAACTGCTACACCAAAACTATGTTTTGCAATATATATTAACTCACTAAATTCTTAAGTAGAAAAAATATTAGTTTGAAAATTGGTATGTTTGAGGGGTAAATTTGGAAATAAAATTATGTTACACCAGACAAAGGATTTGCCTTTATATATTGTAATAAATATTATATATAAGTAAATAAAAGATAATAAACCATCTTATAACTGCAATCTCTGAGCAAAGAGAAGTTAAGATTTAAAATTAAAAGGGTATTTTGGGAAGAAAAAATGCTACACCAAAAGTATGTTTTGCCTATATATATTAACTCACTAATTTCGTAAGTTGAAAAAATATTAGTTTGAAAATTTGCATGTTTGAGGGGTAAACTTGGAAATAAAAATAAATTACACCAAATGCATGATTTGCCTTTATATATTGTTATAGATATTATATATTAGTAAATAAAAGTTAATGAACCGTCTTATAACTGCCATTTCTGAGCAAAGAGAAGCTAAGATTTAAAATGAAAAGGGTATTTTGGGATGAAAAAAATGCTACACAAAAACTATGTTTTCCCATATATATTAAATCACTAAATTCTTAAGTTGGAAAAATATTAGTCTGAAAATTGGTATGTTTGATGGGAAAATTTGGAAATAAAATTAAGTTACACCAAATGAATGATTTGCCTTTATATATCGTTATTGATATTATATATTAGTAAATAAAAGTTTATAAACTGTCTTATAACTGCATTTGTGAGCAAAGAGAAGTTAACATTTAAAATGAAAAGGGTATCTTGGGAAGTAAATAATTCTACACCAAAACTATGTTTTGCCATATATATTAAATCACTAAATTCTTAAGTTGAAAAAATATTTGTCTGAAAATTGGTGAGTTTGAGGGGTAAATTTGGAAATAAAAATAAGTTACACCAAATGAATGAGTTGCCTTTATATATTGTCATAGATATTATATATAAGTAAATAAAAGTTAATAAACCGTCTTATAAATGCCATTTTTGAGCAAAGAGAAGTTAAGATTTAAAACGAAAAGGGTATTTTGGGAAGAAAAAAATGATTCACCAAAACTTTGTTTTGCTATATATATTAACTCACAATATTCTTAAGTTTAAAAAATATTAGTTTGAAAATTGGTATGTTTGAGGAGTAAATTGGGAAATAAAAATAAGTTACACCAAATGAATGATTTGCCTTTGTATATTGTTGTAGATATTATATATTAGTAAATAAAAGTTAATAAACCGTCTTATAATTGCCATTTGTGAGCAAAGAGAAGTTTAGATTTAAAATGAAAAGGGTATTTTCGGAAGAAAAAAATGCTACACCAAAATTATTATTTGCCTATATATATTAACTCAATAAATTCTTAAGTTGAAAAAATATTAGTTTGAAAAAATGCTTGAGGGTAAATTTGGAAATAAAATAAGTTACACCAAATAAATGATTTTCCTTTATATATTGTTATAGATATTATATATTAGTAAATAAAAGTTAATAAACCGTCTTATAACTGCCATTTGTGAGCAAAGAGAAGTTAAGATTTAAAATGAAAAGGGTATTTTGGGAATAAAAAAATGCTACACCAAAACTATGTTTTACCATATATATTAACTCACTAAATTCTTCAGTTGAAAAAATATTTGTCTGAAAATTGGTTTGTTTGAGGGGTAAATTTTGAAATAAAAATAAGTTACACCAAATGAATGATTTGCCTTTATATATAGTTATAGATATTATATATTAGTAAATAAAAGTTAATAAACCGTCCTATAACTGCCATTTGTGAGCAAAGAGAAGTTAAGATTTAAAATGAAAAGGGTATTTTGGGAAGAAAAAAATGCTTCACCAAAACTTTTTTTTGCCATATATATTAACTCACAATATTCTTAATTTGAAAAAATATATTTTGAAAATTGGTATGTTTGAGGGGTAAATTGGGAAATAAAAATAAGTTACACCAAATCAATGATTTGCCTTTATATATTGTTGTAGATATTATATATTAGTAAATAAAAGTTAATAATCGTCTTATAATTGCCTTTTGTGAGCAAGGAGAAGTTAAGATTTAAAATGAAAAGGGTATTTTGGGAAGAAAAAAAATGCTACTCCAAAACTATTATTTGCCTATATATATTAACTCAATAAATTCTTAAGTTGAAAAAATATTAATTGGTAGGTTTGAGTGGTAAATTTGGAAATAAAAATAAGTTAAACCAAATAAATGATTTTCCTTTATATATTGTTATAGATATTATATAGTAGTAAATAAAAGTTAATGAACCGTCTTATAACTGCCATTTGTAAGCAGAGAGAAGTTAAGATTTAAAATGAAAAGGGTATTTTTGGAAGAAAAAAAATGCTACACCAAAACTATGTTTTGCCATATATATTAACTCACTAAATTCTTCAGTTGAAAAAATATTAGTCTGAAAATTGGTATGTTTGAGGGATAAATTTGGAAATAAAAACAAGTTACACCATATGAATGATTTGCCTTTATATATCAATATAGATATTATATATTAGTAAATAAAAGTTAATAAACCATCTTATAACTAATATTTGTTCGCAAAGAGAAGTTAAGATTTAAAATGAAAAGGGTATTTTGGGAATTAAAAAATGCTACACGAAAACTATGTTTTGCCATATATATTAACTCACTAAATTCTTAAGTTGAAAAAATATTAGTCTGAAAATTGGTATTTTTGAGGGGTAAATTTTTAAATAAATATTAGTTACACCAAATGAATGATTTGCCTTTATATATTGTTATAGATATTATATATTAGTAAGTAAAAGCTAATGAACCGTCATAGACCATCCATTTCTGAGTAAAGAGAAGTTAAGATTTAAAATATAAAGGATATTTTGGGAAGAAAAAATCGCTTCACCAAAACTTTGTTTTGCCATATATATTAACTCATAATATTCTTAAGTTGAAAAAATATTAGTTTGAAAATTGGTATGTTTGAGTGGTAAATTGGGCAATAAAAAGACGTTACACCAAATAAATGATTTGCCTTTATGTATTGTAGTACATATTATATACTAGTAAGTTAAGATTTCAAATGAAAAGGGTATTTTGGGAGAAAACAATGCTACACCAAAACTATTATTTTCCTATATATATTAACTCACTTAATTCTTAAGTTGAAAAAATATTAGTTTGAAAATTGGTATGTTTGAGGGGTAAATTTGGAAACAAAAATAAGTTACACCAAATTAATAATTTTCCTTTATATATTGTTATTTATAATATACATTATTAAATAAAACTTAATAAACCGTTTTATAACTGCCATTTGTGAGCAAAGAGAATTTAAGATTTAAAATGAAAAGGGTATTTTTGGAAGAAAATAATGCTTCACCAAAACTATGTTTTTCCATATATAGTAACTCACTAAATTCTTAAGTTGAAAAAATATTTGTCTGAAAATTGGTATGTTTGAGGGTTAAATTTGGAAATCAAAATAAGTTACACCAAATGAATGATTAGCCTTTATATATTGTTATAGATATTATATATTAGTAAATAAAAGTTAATAAATCGTGTTATAACTGCCATTTGTGAGCAAAGAGAAGTTAAAATTTAAAATGAAAAGGGTATTTTGGGAAGAAAAAAACTGCTATACCAAAACTATTATTTGCCTATATATATATTAACTCACTAAATTATTAAGTTGAAAAAAAATTAGTTTGAAAATTGGTATGTTTGAGACGTAAATTTGGATATAAAAATAAGTTACACCAAATAAACGATTTTCCTTTATATATTGTGATAGATATTATATATTAATAAATAAAAGTTAATAAACAGTCTTATAACTTCCAGTTGTGAGCAAAGAGAAGTTAACAATTAAAATGAAAAGGGTATTTTGGGAAGAAAAAAATGCTACACCAAAACTATTATTTGCCTATATATATTAACTCATTTAATTCTTAAGTTGAAAAAATATTAGTTTGAAAATTGGTATGTTTGAGGGTTAAATTTGGAAATAAAAATAAGTTACACCAAATAAACGATTTCCTTTATATATTGTTATAGATATTATATATTAGTAAATAAAAGTTAATAAACCGTCTTATAAATGCCATTTGTGAGCATAGAGAAGTTAAGATTTAAAATGAAAAAGGTATTTTGGGAAGAAAAAAATGCTTCACCAAAACTATGTTTTGCCATATATATTAACTCACTAAATTCTTAAGTTGAAAAAATATTAGTTTGAAAATTGGTATGTTTGAGGGTTAAATTTGGAAATAAAAATAAGTTACACCAAATGAATGATTTGCCTTTATATATTGTTATAGATATTATATATTAGTAAATAAAAGTTAATAAACCGTCTTTTAACTGCCATTGTTGAGCAAAGAGAAGTTAACTTTTTAATTGAAAAGGGTATTTTGGGAAGACAAAAATGCTACACCAAAACTATTATTTGCGTATATATATATAAACTCACTAAATTATTAAGTTGAAAAAATATTAGTTTGAAAATTGGTATGTTTGAGGGGTAAATTAGGAAATAAAAATAACTTACACCACATAAACGATTTCCCTTTATATATTGTTATAGATATTATATATTAGTAAATAAAAGTTAATAAATCGAGTTATAATTGCCATTTGTGAGCAAAGAGAAGTTAAGATTTAAAATGAAAAGGGTATTTTGGGATGAAAAAAACTGCTATACCAAAACTATGTTTTGCCATATATATTAACTCACTGAATTCTTAAGTTGAAAATATGTTAGTCTGAAAATGGTATGTTTGAGGGGTAAATTTGGAATTAAAAATAAGTTACACCAAATGAATAATCAGCCTTTATATATTGTTATAGATATTATATATTAGTAAATAAAAGTTAATAAATCCTCTTATAATTACAATTTGTGAGCAAAGAGAAGTTAGGATTTAAAATGAAAAGGGTATTTTGGGAGAAAAAAATGCTACACCAAAACTATTATTTGCCTATATATATATATTAACTCACTAAATTATTAAGTTGAAAAAAAATTAGTTTGAAAATTGGTATGTTTGAGGGGAAATTTGGATATAAAAATAAGTTACACCAAATAAACGATTTTCATTTATATATTGTTATAGATATTATATATTAATAAATAAAAGTTAATAAACACTCTTATAACTGCCATTTGTGAGCAAAGAGAAGTTAACAATTAAAATGAAAAGGGTTTTTTGGGAAGAAAAAAATGCTACACCAAAACTATTATTTGCCTATATATATTAACAAACTAAATTCTTAAGTTGAAAAAATATTAGTTTGAAAATTGGTATGTTTGAGGGGTAAATTTGGAAATAAAAATAACTTACACCACATAAACGATTTTCCTTTATATATTGTTATAGATATTATATATTAGTAAACAAAAGTTAATAAACCGTCTTATAACTGCCATTTGTGAGCACAGAGAAGTTAAGAGTTAAAATGAAAAGGGTATTTTTGGAAGAAAAAAATGCTACACCAAAAGTATGTTTTGCCAAATATATTAACTCACTAAATTCTTAAGTTGAAAAAATATTTGTCTGAAAATTGGTATGTTTGAGGGTTAAATTTGGAAATTAAATGAAGTTTCACCAGATAAATGATTAGCCTTTATATATTGTTATAGATATTGTATATTAGTAAATAAAAGTTAATAAATCGTGTTATAACCGCCATTTGTGAGCAAAGAGAAGTTAAGATTGAAAATGAAAAGGGTATTTTGGGAAGAAAAAAATGCTATACCAAAACTATGTTTTGCCATATATATTAACTCACTAAATTCTTAAGTTGAAAAAATATTAGTCTGAAAATGGTATGTTTGAGGGGTAAATTTGGAAATAAAAATAAGTTACACCAAATGAATAAGTAGCCTTTATATATTGTTATAGATATTATATATTAGTAAATAAAAGTTAATAAACCGTCTTATAACTGCCATTTGTGAGCAAAGAGAAGTTAAGATTTAAAATTAAAAGGGTATTTTAGGAAGAAAAAAATGCTACACCAAAACTATGTTTTGCCATATATATTAACTCACCAAATTCTTAAGTTGAAAAAATATTTGTTAGAAATTTGGTATGTTTGAGGGTTAAATTTAGAAATAAAAATAAGTTACACCAAATGAATGATTAACCTTTATATATTGTTATAGATATTATATATTAGTAAATAAAAGTTAATAAATCGTGTTATAACTGCCATTTGTGAGCAAGGAGAAGTTAAGACTTAAAATGAAAAGGGTATTTTGGGAAGAAAAAAATGCCAAACCAAAATTAGGTTTTGCTATATATATTAACTCAGTAAATTCTTAAGTTGAAAAAATATTTGTCTGAAAATTGGTATGTTTGAGGGTTAAATTTGGAAATAAAAATAAGATACACCAAATGAATGATTAGCCTTTATATATTGTTATAGATATTATATATTAGTAAATAAAAGTTAATAAATCGTGTTATAACTGCCATTTGTGAGCAAAGAGAAGTTAAGATTTAAAATGAAAAGGGTATTTTGGGATGAAAAACATGCTATACTAAAACTATGTTTTGCCATATATATTAACTCACTAAATTCTTAAGTTGAAAATATATTAGTCTGAAAATGGTATGTTTAAGGGGTAAATTTAGAAATAAAAATAAGTTACACCAAATGAATAATTTGCCTTTATATATTGTTATAGATATTATATATTAGTAAATAAAAGTTAATAAATCCTCTTATAACTACAATTTGTGAGCAAAGAGAAGTTAGGATTTAAAATGAAAAGGGTATTTTGGGAGAAAAAAATGCTACACCAAAACTATTATTTGCCTATATATATATTTACTCAATAAACTATTAAGTTGAAAAAAAATTAGTTTGAAAATTGGTATGTTTGAGGTGTAAATTTGGATATAAAAATAAGTTACATCAAATAAACAATTTTCCTTTATATATTGTTATAGATATTATATATTAATAAATAAAAGTTAATAAACACTCTTATAACTGCCATTTGTGAGCAAAGAGAAGTTAACAATTAAAACGAAAAGGGTATTTTGGGAAGAAAAAAATGCTACACCAAAACTATTATTTGCCTATATATATTAACAAACTAAATTCTTAAGTTGAAAAAATATTACTTTGAAAATTGGTATGTTTGAGGGGTAAATTTGGAAATAAAAATAACTTACACCACATAAACGATTTTCCTTTATATATTGTTATAGATATTATATATTAGTAAATAAAAGTTAATAAACAGTCTTATAACTGCCATTTGTGAGCAAAGAGAAGTTAAGAATTAAAATGAAAAGGGTATTTTGGGAAGAAAAAAATGCTATACCAAAACTATGTTTTGCCATATATATTAACTCACTGAATTCTTAAGTTGAAAATATATTAGTCTGAAAATGGGATGTTTGAGGGGTAAATTTGGAAATAAAAATAAGTTACACCAAATGAATAATTAGCCTTTATATATTGTTATAGATATTATATTTTAGTAAATAAAAGTTAATAAATCCTCTTATAATTACAATTTGTGAGCAAAGAGAAGTTAGGATTTAAAATGAAAAGGGTATTTTGGGAGAAAAAAATGCTACACCAAAACTATTATTTGCCTATATATATATTAACTCACTAAATTATTAAGTTGAAAAAAAATTAGTTTGAAAATTGGTATGTTTGAGGGGAAATTTGGATATAAAAATAAGTTACACCAAATAAACGATTTTCCTTTATATATTGTTAAAGATATTATATATTAATAAATAAAAGTTAATAAACAGTCTTATATATGCCATTTTTGAGCAAAGAGAAGTTAACAATTAAAATGAAAAGGGTATTTTGGGAAGAAAAAAATGCTACACCAAAACTATTATTTGCCTATATATATTAACAAACTAAATTCTTAAGTTGAAAAAATATTAGTTTGAAAATTGGTATGTTTGAGGGGTAAATTTGGAAATAAAAATAACTTACACCACATAAACGATTTTCCTTTATATATTGTTATAGATATTATATATTAGTAAACAAAAGTTAATAAACCGTCTTATAACTGCCATTTGTGAGCAAAGAGAAGTTAAGATTTAAAATGAAAAGGGTATTTTTGGAAGAAAAAAACTGCTACACCAAAAGTATGTTTTGCCAAATATATTAACTCACTAAATTCTTAAGTTGAAAAAATATTTGTCTGAAAATTGGTATGTTTGAGGGTTAAATTTGGAAATTAAAATAAGTTTCACCAGATAAATGATTAGCCTTTATATATTGTTATAGATATTGTATATTAGTAAATAAAAGTTAATAAATCGTGTTATAACTGCCATTTGTGAGCAAGGAGAAGTTAAGACTTCAAATGAAAAGGGTATTTTGGGAAGAAAAAAATGCCAAACCAAAACTATATTTTGCCATATATATTAACAGACTAAATTCTTAAGTTGAAAAAATATTAATCTGAACATTGGTATGTTTGAGGGGTAAATTTGAAAATAAAAATAAGTTACACCAAATGAATTATTTGCCTTGATATATTGCTGTAGATATTATATATTAGTAAATAAAACTTAATAAACCGTCTTATAACTACAATTTATGAGCAAAGAGAAGTTAAGATTTAATATGAAAAGGGTATTTTGGAAAGAAAAAAATGCTACACCAAAACTACATTTAGCCATATATATTAACTCACTAAATTCTTAAGTTGAAAAAATATTAGTCTGAAAATTGGTATGTATGAGGGGTAAATTTGGAAATAAAAAAAAGTTACACCAAATATATGATTTGCCTTTATATATTGTTATACATATTCTATATTAGTAAATAAAAGTTAATAAACCGTCTTATAACTTCCATTTGTGAGCAAAGAGAAGTGAAGATTTAAAATGAAAAGGGTATTTTGGGAAGAATAAAATGTTTCACCAAAACTATATTTTGCCATATATATTAACTCACTAAATTCTTAAGTTGAAAAAATATTAGTCAGAAAATTGGTATGTTTGAGGGGTAAATTTTGAAATAAAAATAAGTTACACCAAATAAACGATTTTCCTTTATATATTGTTATAGATATTATATATTAGTACATAAAAGTTAATAAACCGTCTTATAACTGCCATTTGTGATCATAGAGAAGTTAAGATTTAAAATGAAAAGGGTATTTTAGGAAGAAAAAAATGCTTCATCAAAACTATGTTTTGCCATATATATTAACTCACTAAATTCTTAAGTTGAAAGAATATTAGTTTTAAAATTGGTATGTTTGAGGGGTAAATTGGGAAATAAAAATAAGTTACACCAAATGAATGATTTGCCTTTATATATTGTTGTAGATATTATATATTAGTAAATA